>JAVQJD010007143.1:0-42799 GCA_036023655.1 Nannoperca australis
CTCACACACTTGCTTTATAGTGTCCATGTCAGTAGGTGGAGTCTGTTACACGTCTGGACTGTAAAACAGTGTTGTACTTTGTTTGTTAGTTCTAGTTTAATATCAAAGTCCAACTTGGTTTATTTGTTTGCAAATGTGAAATCGCTTACTCACTGAAAGTCTACCATTTTCCATTTTAGGGTGTTATAAAGTGAAATGCATTTATTTAAAATAAAAAACTTCTTCAACCCCAATCCATATCCAAAAGTGTAAATGCAATGACAGCCTGTTTCTAATCCCAAACCATTCTTTTGGTACCACATGCAGATAATCACATATGTGCTGTGCTACACAGAAATGGCACAACACATCACAAAAATTAAATGTATTTCAACCCTTGGTATAATATAATTTAAAAGTCTGAGGCCTGCAAAGTAAAATTCAGGTAACATTCAAACCATTGCAAAGAGAGTGACGAACGAAGAATGTATTAATTATGTAGTTTTCTGAAGCTGGTTTCAGTGAAATAGCAGCCGAATGATACACTAAGCTTACATGAAATACATTTAATTTAAATATCACTTAATTTATAACACTGAAATATATATGTTTTATTTTTATTTAGAGTGGTGCAATCTTGAGCAACTTGAATAAAGCTGTTAGATGTTTTGTGTGAATGTGTGAACCCCTAAAAAGTGAAACACTTAAAAATGACATTCAGGAAGTAAAATATTTTAGAGCTGGAAGTTCAGTAGTATTTAAACATTAACGATGCAGCAGTGATTAAATTGAACAAATAGGACGTACAGATTTGAATAATACAAGCATATTATTAATTAATTAATTAATTTGCGTATTATAAATTACTTAATTAGATTAATTCACCCTTGATAAATTGCTTAAAGTCACTTGGTTGCACGATGCGGGCGCGCGCTCTGCCACTGGGCGCGCGCGGTCACGGTTGTTGCCATGACGATTACTGGAAGCACAGAACAGAGGAGATGGACCGGAGCCGACAAAGTGAGCTGAAATGGCCCTTTCTCACCTGAAAACCTCACTTTAGAGTAGTTCGGGTGGATTTAGTTCATGTATTTGTATTTGTATTATATTTGTGAGGCGGTTGACTTTGGTTTTGTTCTGCTGTCGTCGTGTTTCTGTCAGAGGTGCTATGAAGGCTCACAGCGGTGAGGTCGGAGTGTTTGTCCGAATCAGACCAACGGCGAACTTCGCTCAAGACTTCATTGAATGTCTTCCCGACGGACAGGTAACTAGCTTAAGTCTTCGTATCGTATTTTAATACCACGTAAGCCATACGGCGAAGTAAGCTAGATAGAAATAAAAATCCGCGTCTAGTTTAAACCTGCTTTAACAGCATATAACCATCATAAATGCTAAGCTATATTCAGACGTTTAGGTAGAACATGCTACACAACAACCATTAACCTCCACCAACTTTAGCCGAGTTTCCACCCACCTGGGTGACTTTATGTGGTCATGCTGTCCAACTTCGACTTGTACTATTTCCTAAAACATTTTGACATGCCATAATAGAAAAGGCACAGGCACAATTAATTACATGAATGATGGCTGCACTCCATTTAGCTAGGTATGTAGTTTCAGGGCACTGGGACAGTTAAATGGAGTTGGACCCATCATTAATGGTATTACTTACACAACTACTATATTTACTTAACTAAATATACAACAGTTTTTTAATAGAACAAGAACATTAAATCCTGCCTTTGTGAAGACTCATTTATACTTTTGGTCTTTTGTTTTAATTTATCGCCCATATTAATATTTAATGGAGATAAAGATAAATAGCCACTGAATTAGTGATACCTAACACGGCACTTGTGAAATCATTTTTAATTATTGCATTTGTTCTTGTGCTTGAAAGGAATTCCTGCGTTTGGTAGCGTACACTCAGACTTCTTTTTGTGTCTTGTCCCTCAGACAGTGAACGTCCGTCACAGGAAAGACTCCAGGAGAAGTCAGCTGAGCTCCTGGTCATTACGGCTGGACGGCGTCCTGCAGGATGTATCCCAGGAGGAGTTTTACCCCCGAGTGTGCCGACGGGTGGTACTGGGAGCCCTGGATGGCTACAATGGTAGATCTGTTTATCTACATAAAACTTACAATATCGTTAAGCATACTCAACTTAATGTCAATGTCACCTTATTGCAGCCAGCAAAAGGGCCCCAAATCCCTTGTTTATATTGATCGAAGTGTCTAGTTTGGGAAACATTCATGATTTGTCCTCCAAGAAATTAGTATATAGACTTAAGTATTTTTAGTGTCTTGTGTTGTGTGTTTTTCAGGTACTGTGATGTGTTTTGGGCAGACAGGTGCAGGAAAGACCTACACCATGACAGGATCCACAGAATCATACAAGCAGAGAGGCATCATTCCTCGGGCCCTTCAGGAGGTCATCATGTAAAGAGTCTAACCTCTGAAACATCTTGAGTGCTCCTCTTTAGTAAATATGTATTTTTATTTTTTTTTGTAATCTCTAACAGGTGTTTAAGGAGGTTGAAAAGAGAATTGAGCATGCCTTCTCTGTGCACCTGTCCTACCTGGAGATCTATAATGAGACCCTGGTGGACCTGCTGTCATCGCTGCGAGGCTCACCACACCCGTCTCCTCGTGCTATGGTGGTGACGGAGGAGCCAGGCAGAGGGGTGTTCATCAGAGGTCTGTCTCTTCACCTGGTCCACAGCGAGGAGGAGGCTCTCAACCTGCTGTTTGAGGTGTGGGGTCTGAGGTTTATGGCTGTAAAAACCCGTCCAAATAGAAGGACGGGTTAAAAAATTAGAATTTTTTAAGTTTATATGACCAGCAAGCATGAAATTAAAACGTTTAATGCTCCAGAAAAGGTCCATCTTGTATTTTCTATATTGTTCCCACTGAGGATCCTCTGCTCATGTGGCGGACCACACTCGTTTCTTCTCTTTGCTTATTCCTCAGGAGAAATGAACATACAACCAAACATTTGTTAAGAGGATGTAAACTGCAATTTCAATTTAATTAAAATTCAATATAAATGTTTTATTGTTATTTACATTTTTATTTATGTTATTAGAATTTTTATTGTGAAATATAGTTTCATGTTGTTTTTTAATTTATGAATTATTTTTTGAATTCATGACTATGTGATTCTTCTGTTCTGTAATCAGTGGTGGCAGACGACAACGATTGGAGCCGTGTTGAAATTTGAACCATTTTATAAAGTTGTTCTTTCTTTAATCAGGGTGAGATGAATCGCATTATTGGATCTCATGCCTTGAACAGGAATTCCTCCAGGTCCCACTGTATCTTCACTGTGCATATAGAGGTATGAGTACCTTTATGGATTACTGCATTGTTTACTGTAGTCTTGATGCTCAAACAACAACAGCGTCAAGACTTTTCCTGCATAATATTTTAAGTAGGACAAAATGTCTTTCACAGTCTCGCTCACGCACTCTGTCTGGTGCCAAGTACGTGACCTCCAAGCTGAATCTGGTGGATTTGGCTGGATCGGAGCGGCTGGGAAAGACTGTGGTGAGTTTGAGAATGTCTTGATTTAACTTCGTCTTGACTGTGTGAGTAAGCCAAAAACCCAGGTGGGATGTTGGCACTGTGCACTCTGTAGCAAGTTCCAAGAATGTCTGTATAATTTGTCACGTCACTTGGCCTTTTCCCACTGCATGTCACTGTCTTCTTCTTCCAGTCGGAGGGTCACTTGTTAAAGGAAGCCGTGTACATCAACAAGTCCTTGTCGTTCCTGGAACAGGCCATCCTGGCACTGGCAGACCGTCGCAGAGACCACGTGCCCTTCAGACAGAGTAAACTCACGCATGCCCTTAAAGACTCACTGGGTGAGACTGCCAGGCTTGTGGTTTTCAGCGCTGATAGCTGATTTTTGGTCGTCTAAGCGGTTCTTTGCTGGGTCGAAAACAATGTATTTGTTCTTTCTGTAGGAGGGAACTGCAACACTGTGCTTGTGGCTAACATCTACGGCGAGGCTGCACAAATAGAAGAAACAGTAAGGAGTAGAATATATGATATAAAACAGAAAATAGTAATTTTTACTGCACGTGGTGTCTTTTCAGCTTTTTCATAATTATGTCGGCAGCTCTCTACTCTGCGTTTTGCCGGCAGAATGAAGTGTGTCCGGACTGACCCTACTGTTAATGAACACACAGATCCAGCAGTAAGTTCACATGGGAGTAAACATGGATGCTGTTCTCTCAGACATCAGACAGAGATCTCATGAAATTTACTCGTCATTAGGCTCAGATCAAGAAACTTCAGAAGCATGTACAGATGCTGAAAGAGGAACTGTCCTTCTACAATACATTGGTGAGTAGAATTAGCAGGAAGGACATATTTCATTATAATGTGTGTAAAGTATAACATTTACACTAATAGATTGAAGGTGTACCTCTGTTTCTTTTATTCAGCAGTAAATGTGTGCACATCCTAAACTTTTCAAAATCCTTAGAGTCAGAAAGACATTTCAGCTGGTTTATATTATAAGTAAAATGTTTCTCATTCACCGATCACCAGGTGAACCGGCCGAGCATCACCGCCGAGCAGTTGTCTGAAGCGCAGCTGGCTGAGATCCACTGCCAGGTTCAGAGGTACCTCGAGGGAAGGCTGGAGGAAATCAGTGTGAGAACATAATAAAGAAAACAGCTATTAATACTTCTTCTGCTGTAACAGATTTTGTCTTTTAATTGTCCTTTTGAAGGCTTTAAGTTTCTCTCTGCATGACATATAATTCCAGATCCTAAGTGTCAGGCAGGTCCAAGCAGTGTTTGCCCAGTTCAAGCTTGCTGTGCAGTGAGTATCATCTACAACTGCAACATGCAGTTTTTATTTAGACAAAAGTCCTTTTTGTCAATGGTACGTGATTCAGCCTGTTGATGTATGTGTCTGAGCAGGGAACAGGAGCAGAAGGTGAAGGCTCAGCTATGCCGGACCTACAACTTGGTGGAGAAAGAGCAAAGTGCTAACACAGCTGCTATCAAGGTCAGTCAACATCTGGTTCCCGTTAAGGGAACCTCATTAAAAAATAGCAGTAGTAAGTTAGTTTGTCGTACAAGTGACAGCCTGTTTAGTGATCAAGTCATGGTGATTGAGCTTTGATTCGATGTTGTTTTGTAAACTCTTTAGGAGTGGGATACCAGAGGCAGCACCGACGATGTGGAGGCCGGCAGCTTTGGGGTGCCTCCTCAGTCACAGAAAAACTGTCGCCCAAGTTCAACCAAAGCCAAACCTAAGAAGACTAAGGACAAACCGAGGTAAGTGAACATTTTAGACTGAAACCAGTAAGTCGTGCTGATATTCAAGGTCTTTAAATGCAAATATTTTCAGTTTTCCTTTTGGCCTGTACATTTTTGTGAAATCAAAACCCCTTATTGAAATTGTTGTAAACCACTCAGGAATACAATAACACAATATACCATCAAATGAAGGACAAGAACACAAAAGTTGAGATCAGTATCTATCTAGATCAATATCTAATCGGGCCTGTCTGCCTGATTGATTGTGTACTGATTGAAGCCTGCAGTACTAGACTAAGTTAAATGCACTTGTTTGGTTTTCCTAATGGAACACTCAATGTGATCATCCAGCCAAAGCAAGAGACAGGGAGAGGGCGGGAGTCCAGTTATCAGGAAGCGTTTGGAGAGTTCCTCCAAATCAAAGGTGACTTGTGTCCAGACGCCTGAGAGGGACCAGGAGTCCCAAGAACCAGACACGGAGAGCCAGGAGTCACAACCGCCTGCCAATGAATCTTTCTACCCTGAGTATGTGTATGATATGAATATAGTCTCCTCTATTAAATGGTGAGCGCAGATGTCTTTGGTAGTTTGATAAATGGAATGTGCAGTTGTTTTGTACCCTCGTCACTGAAACGTGTACGGTCTCTGCCCAGCTCTACTCCACCCAAAGAAGAGGCCTTTGAGGATTTTAAGTTGGGACAAGGCAGCAACGTCAATCGCATCCTTAAGGAGAACAAGGCTGTGCTGCTGGAACGCCGCAGTCTTCTTCGACAGCTCACTGAGGAGATCAACGGCATCAAAAGGGAGATCGACTCCACCGCGGCCACCATACAGCAGCACAAGGAGATGAGAGAAGGCCGAGGTACTTGTGTGTATATCCACAAGAAAAGTGGAAGATGCTTTGATTTGTGTGTTGCTGCTCTTTAAAGGTTTTCACTAACATGAGGTATTTTTTGTTTAAACATGTTCCTAAACAAGTGCAAAATCATCTAGTAAGAGAAAGCATTTTAATTCAGTGGGTGTAAAATTCAGCACAAAATGGGCTACGCTGCAGTGTGTCCTGGTTGACTTGATTCAACTTGATGATGCCCTTTTTTAGCCACAAATTTCAACTGCCTCTCACAGCTTTCATTAATGGAGTGATTTAACTTATATAAGTGGTTGACAGTTTGCTTTCATGTGACAAGCTCAGATAAAGCTAGTTAGTGGAACCAGACTAATAATTGTGGAGGTCTTCCATGCTCATACACTAGATGTTTTGTGGTTAAAACAGAAAGAAATGTTCACATAAGTATTAGAATATATATTTGGAAGCCCTGACTAAAATGTGTAATGGTTTTCATGACTGTACTTGTTGGGGGCTTGTATTGATGGTCCTTCTAAAAGGTTCATGAGATTTAAGGTTAATACATTGTGTTTTTGAATGAAGGTCAGTATTTGGCTGTGGAGGGGCAGCGTGCGCTACAGGAGCCAGATGCCGCTTTATTGAAGCAGCTCAGAGACCTGAAGGCCTTGTACCGGCGGAGATATGAGGTGCTGCGTGACGTCAAGGCAGAGGTCAACTACTGTCAACACATGGTGGATCAGTGCAGGGTGCGCCTGCTCTCTGGTCAGTTCTCCATAGATCTCCTATCTGCTTCTTCCCTGACGCAGCGTACAGTGGTCATAGCTGAAAGAATCGGTGCTTTAGAAAGCTCCGAAAATAATCAATTTCTTGTGTGTCTCAGAATTTGAGAACTGGTATAAGAAGTCTTTCCTGGTACCTGAAGAGGAGCAGGACACAACTACGGAAAAGACCCTCAAACAGGTGTCACATTTTATATCAGTGCTGAATAATGCTTCTGTATAGTTTTCCATAAAGCATATCCATCTATGGAGAGGAAATCATTTTTGTATTGGAAGAGTTGTGACTAAATATCGGCTTCCTTGCTGACTTTAGGGGGATGCAGAGGAGCAGCTTCTTCCTTGCAGCCCCAGCTCCGAGTCCTTCTACAAGGCCCACTACAGAACACTGAAAAGGGTGGGTGTCCCATGTTTTATGTCTAGTGAACGACTGCTTGTTGCGTCAAATAACATGAAAAAATCCACAGTAGTAGACACTACAATCAATAACCAGTAAACAATTAAAACCTTTTGATTTGTCTCTACAGAGGAATAACAAAGCGCCGTCCTTCACTCCGGTGCAGAGGTCTGGGCAGAGAAGACTTCTTCCAGTTCTTCCTGTTACCTAAGTGAGTTTTATGTACTAACTAAAGTTAAACAACTACGGCAACCACGTGCTACGTGTTTAATCTGTGCATTGTAGTTTGTACAAGAATCAAGCACAAAAGACACAACACAAGGAATCAGCTTCTTAAATGAAAAGTAAAATTTATTATTCCTGAACCACAAAATAGACTTCTTTGGTTGTACAAATTCACTAGTTACAGTCTTGTATGAGCTCTAACCCCTTGACCCTAGGGCTTCTGACCCTTTCCCTCCGACCTATTTGCAAGTAAAAGCCCCCAAAGAGAACTCAAGACAAAAGAATAAACACAAAATCTTGAAACACTGCATTAAGAATGTAGTGAAACCCATCTGGAAAAAAGATTTATCTACTGTAAGTTTAAAAAAAGATATCAGCCATTGCAAATGTTATCAAACAAACTGAATTTCAGTCAGTGAGAGCAACATGGAAAGCTATCATTAGAAGACCCTACATTAAATTAACACAAATGCTACTATGCTGTGATTCTGCAAAAATACCCATCAGATACATAAACTGACAGTATGTCAAGCAGTGAACTGAATGTCTGTCTGAATGAGATCAATGTCTTGAGAGGGATTTCTAGATCGGTTCTGCCTCGCAGCTCTCCCATTAACAAACCAATATACATGCAGAGAGCGTCCCAATACCAAACCTGTCCAAACCCGGACGCATCAGCATCCAGACACTCGCTTGGTCTAGGTCAAGACTGGCTCAGTTTTAAACCCAAAGTTTGCTTTCCTTTTCAGTATTTGTACATTATTCACACAATAATAAATGATTTTTCAGTGGCATCAGATTTAAATTAACCATAGACAGAAAAATAAAACTCCTGCTACCTTCACGTCACTCTGGAAAAACCTCCAGATGATTTAATGATAGAAGTTAATAATTCACATTGATAAAACAAAACTATCCCAATAGGGCATGGTAAGTACCGTTAATCAGTAAGTTAGTAAAAATGTTAATATTCAGAACTGTTTATCTGCCAGCTCAATGCTGCTGCCTCCACTGAAATCATTCTCTGCAAGGGGAATGTCAATAAATCTGAGCAGAAAACAGTCGGCAACATTTCGATACGAGCCATTACAGTGTAGTGACACTGAACAGCAAGCAATCTAATTTGTAGATATGCGCCTCTCAAACCCCCCTAGAGAATTCCTAAAATGTATATAAAGTTAATTAGATGATATAAAGTGATATGCAATTCATTAATTGAAAGCTTTGACTTCGTGACTCATAACGACTATTGTATATTTGTTAATGATAAATTATAATCAGCATCAGTCATGCACTTTGTGCCCAAAAGGACTGGATGGGTTAAAATGTTGTAAAATAGAAAGCCTTCAATTTGAGTAAAACAATAAAAATAAATTAGTCAAAATATGTTCTTAAAAAGTTGATCAGTGGCAGTGCAAGAAAAAAAAAAGATATGTACTGTTTTTTTTTTTTATTATAAAAAGCTCTACAACTTGTGACTGTGAAGGTAGCAGGATGTTCCCTCCTCAATTATTAATATATACACTCCTGTCCGCCCAAGTCTCAACAAACACCTGACATTTTACAATCTATTCACTGAAAGCCTAAAAATATCATTCAAGAAGTTATTATAGCTATGACCCATTTCTTTTGTCTTCCAGTATGTTTTTTTTTTTTAAACAGCAAAATCATTGGATGTGCGAGAAATAAAAACTAAAAACTTCGGTCACCTCCTTTTTAAAATAGATCAGCTTCTACAAGGTAAACCAAATGTTGAACAAATAAAAATAAGAATGGTCTGTAAGTAGCAATCCTAGCTAACCACACTAGCTCTTTCTTGCCCTTGAGGGACTGTTGAGCAATTTGCCAACTCATCCACAGACTGTATAGGCAAGACTGGCACGCAGGATATAAGTGAGTGTGTATGTGTGGCGACTATCAGCTTTGTAGTCTCTGCAGTGGTTATATATAGCAGTAAATCTCGCTCTACTGACACCGAGTGTAGTGTTTAGTGACTGCACCTCCTGTGGATCCCCCCACGTGTTGGCTGTGTGTGTGTCATGTCTCTCCGTGTGAGGTGTTACGTGGGCACGGCGGTTTCCAGGCTGCGGCGGCCCTGCCTCAGTTTGCGCTTGTTGCTGTACAGGGCCATCTCCTCCAGGGCGGAGGTGGCAGGCAGCGGGGTGGGTACCTCAGCCTCAGGGCTTGCAGCGGGCCCTAGGCAACAAAAAAAAACAAAAAACAGCAACTTCAATTAAGCTGCTCCAGTTTAGCTTCTTTTCACTTGACAATCACCCCACACCGCCAGCTGTGGAGCATTTGACTAATGAGAAAGCAGATGGATCCCTTAAACCTGCAAGAGAAGCCCCACATTCAGATCAGCAGCTGGAACCAGCAGAAAAACTGAAGCACCCAGTGACCTAAACCAGCCACCTCAATGCGCTCTGTACTCAAACTCACAGCAACACTCAATGCCATCAAAGTTACTTAAAGAACACACTTTGAGGAAAGAAAATATTTAACAAGTGTGTTTACATGCACTTAAAAGACCGGGTTATGGTTGGCTTCTTCAGTAAACTGATTTCTTGCTCACATATACATGTAGCAATACATGTTTGTGTTTAAAATAATTCTGTCCAAAATCAGAGTAAACCAGCAATAACATCACTACAACAGTTAAAGGGGAGACTTAATGAATGACCTGCTGAATGTTTATGCAGTAACCAGGATACAGTGCATGTAAACAAACCGACTCAAACCAACATGATAATGAAATCAAGAGGTCCCAGTTTCAGTCAGAACTTTAAATAAATTCATGCACAGTCTGGAATACTGTTAGTGTGTGATCATTAGTTTAGACAGCAAATTTCTCTTCTACTTGGGTCTCAACATCAGTTGCAGCGTCATACAGAATGTGGTGGGCAGTAGCAGGCGAAGCACACCCACACGTCCTACTACCTGAACCCAGTTACCGGCAGGTTAGAGTAGAAATGCACAAACCAACAACCTCTTCTCACATGTTTCATAAATACAATCACACACAGACCCTAAAACACATGCACATAGGATCCTACCAATAGGAGCTGCTTATCCCAGGTAGTCACCTGAATCAAAGGGGATAGAAGAAATTGAGGCATTAAATGCATCACGTCGTCCGGACACATCCCTTTCACAAAGCTTGTTCTAATACAATTTAAAATACTGAGTCACTCCAGTGCTCACCTGGGTTGGTGGAGCCGTCGTCAATGAACTGCATGCCATCAGCTGTGTCAGGGGACTGGAAGACAAGAAGAGACGGTAAATAACGATGTACAGTAACCTGTATCCCAGAAGTAACCTCCACCATGCGAGCAGCGAGGGAGACCGAGAAGATGTGCCAGCCGTTCACTGCAGGTCTCCCAATCTGTCAAGAGCCACAAAAGCCAGGGTGCCTCTACTTGACTACTCCCCCGGGAGAGTTGCATGTTAAAGGAAAGGAGGTTAAGTTAGGTCATCAGTTCCGGTGTTTGTTGTGTAGTGTAGGCACATCCACAAAGAAACAGCAAACAGTACAGCACCAACAAGAGTCACCAATGCACAACAGAAAACCAAGCAGCAAGTTTGGCTGTTGTCTGTTTTGTGCTGATGCTATTATATACCAACACAGAGAATGTTTTGGTCATTGTCGAGAACGGTTTATTATTCTGACCGCTTCGACGCCGCTAACAGGCTAATCTGGTAGTATGTTTATTATTAGTTGTGGGAACTAATTCAGTATAATCCAGTAGTACACGCAAACAACCAACACTACACAAGAGACGACCACAGACACTTCCCGAGAATCTCTGTTCTCTCCAGGACCACTGCAGGATTCCCCTGCGTCCCCTCCCAGCTCCTCTTCCACACAGAGAAGAAGAGATGAACTATTCCACACAAACCTTCTAACCTAATGATAATGTGAGGACATCCTTCAGCAGACCAGTTTTAAAAAAACAAGAGCATGACGAGAAACCTAATGAAGGACGTTATGCCTCTGCCTGATATGTGACCCATGCGTGGAACAAGACGGGCATGGAAAGTGAATGTGAGTGATTGACATGCAGAGTTTGTGGCCATTTCCCCCGGAACCAATTGTGTTGTTAGTGGGATCTGCGTCTCTGCAGCCGGTCACTGTTATTGTCTGCGATTGATTAGTTAGCCGAGAGATAGATGGGTGTGAATGGTTTGTGACATTTGTGAGCGGTAAGTTGGCGATGAGGGAGGAAGAGGCAGAAGGGGAGGGAGACCCAGAGCTGATTTTGTGTGTAATGTATGTAGACCAAGTCTCTCTTGATTGTTCAAGTGAAAGTTAGTGAGCCACACCTCTATAGTGCAGAGCAGGAAGTACTGATCAATCACTGAGCCACAATCTAGACTTCAGTCGCACTGATGCCTCTTGATTAACAGAAACTAGAAGGGAGAGGCAGCAGGGAAAGCCAGGGTGGGGAGGGAGAAGGCCGGGGCCCCCGGGAGCTCAGCATGCAGCCAATACCTGGATGTCGTATACGGGTTTGGAAGAAGGAATGGCAGCAAACTGTCGGTAGTCAAACTTCTTTGACGACAGGGACTAGAAGGATAGCAAACAGGAATGAGCAGAGGTCGAGGGAGAGGGAAAAGGACAGAGAAAAAGGAGCAGGGTGGGAGAAATTAAAGAAAGGAGGAAAAAGCAAAAGTCAAAGAGAGAGAGAGGAGAGGAACAGGAGGAAAAGTAATAAGACAAAGTGATGAGGAAATAGAAGAGGGGGAGGTAGGAGGCAGAAAGGCTAATGGGTGATTCAAACAGCCAGCTGGCATATGATGGGAGAGCAGTGTTCTTAGCTCTGATTGAGTGACAATGAGCAAGATGGTGGATTAATGTGTTTTGATGCAAATCTACTTTTTATCTATTTTTACTCTTTTCCAGCTTGTAAACCAACAATCATTCTTATTTATTGCCTCTCTCAAATAAAGCTCCTGAAATAAAACTGCAAAGTCAGCAAAAGCAAATCAGTCAAAACCAAAATGTGAATTAACAAAACCAAAAAGAAAGGTTTAGTTCTTACCAGCCTGCCTGGAGAGGTTAGTCCTCGAGGACTGAGCTCTGTCAGGGAAACAGAAAATGTGAAGTTAGAACAAGAAGGCAAGGAGGGGTACGACTGAAACATCAAGCTTTAGATTTAATTTGCTTGCAAGTTAGTTAAGACTTTTATAGTATGTATAGCTGAGTGCTTCACAAAATAAAAAAAACATCAAGAGGGATGTTAAAAACAGCATTAAATGTATCTCTTGAGAAGTTTTAAATTTCTATTAGATTGGATGGTAAATATTCCAAAAATGAGGGGCAAATGATCAGTCTCTGTTAGCCGACCAGAGAAGCTTTAAGTTAATATATTATTGACAACAATTCAGAAACGGGTGGTGGTAGTTGTGTATAACACTTTTAAGTACAGGAAATACGGTACCCTGTTTAATCTGTTAATATAAATCCATTGAGATTAGTAAGTAATGACTTTTTTTTTTAAAAGTTTGTCATGTTAGCGGGCCTTTTAGGACAGCAGCTTCCTACCGTCCATAGGTGTGGGAGAGGGTGTAGGGGCGGGCGAGGGCGACTCCGTCAGCTGGTCTAGTGTGCCACGTTTCTTGCCGTCCCGAGACTTGGCGATGACCATCTGAGCTTTCAGCGCATCCTGCTCCAGAGACTTCATTCTACAAGAGGAACAGCCGCCGTCAGATAAATGATAGAAGAACATAAGAAAAGACTTACAGAGACACAGAGACAAAGACTGACGGAGGCGCACACCGCTCTAGGTGGGTGTCGTGCCCATCACTACTAATTTCGGGTGCTCCTTGTCCTGGTTTGCTGTGACAAACAACCGGTTTAATTTAATTACACAATAAGAGGCATTCCAGGAAAAGGACTACCTACTGCGAGTAGGCTTACCCTCAACTCAAAAATAGCTTGCAAACTTACTGCAGGCTTTGTGTTAGTACAAATAAAAGTGTGAAAATCAAGAGAACAGCAAGGCGCAAATAAGAAGTGCTGCGGGGGCGGACAAAACAGAATAGAGAGGGGGAACCAGAGGAAGCTAGAAACAGCAAAGACGTGCAGAAGCAAGACGGCACTAGAAAGGCAGTGAAAGCACTGTCACAGTGTTGCTGCGAGTGCTTGCTTGGACCTTTCTGAAGTCGGCATCTAGCAAAATACCCCAATGCCAAAGCACCCCAGCACACCCCCACAATGCCGTGCGTCTGGCCCTGGTGGCTGGGGCAGAGGAGCAGACCTGAGCTGGGAGGCTGCAGAGGAGGAAGTACAGGAGGAGGTGGGGGTCTGGGGGGCCTCTGCCGTGCCCTGAGATGCCCTCACTCTGGCCTGGTAGAGCCTCTTAGCCAGGTCCTGCTCATACTGCCTAACATCCTCCTCTAGGCCATAGGGCCTGGGCCCCGTGAGGCCAGGGAGCGGGTGAAAGAAAGGAGGAGGAGGAGGGAGTAGCACGAGAGGTACACCAGGATGCAGGAGGAATGTGAGGAGGAGAGGAAGGAAGGAAGGAAAGAAAGGAATACAAGAGAAGAAAACCAAAGAATGGAAGGTAAAACACAGACACATTTAGGAGGAATAATAAATAAGAGCCAGTTTTTACACATGAAAGTAGTAAGAGAGAGGAGACGGACTAACCACACAGGATGACGTCATAACACAGAATGAACTGTGAACTTGTGTTTGAGTTGGCTGCAACTAAAGATTAACCCTTTTTTTGACCAGTAGGACAAACTGTTAGGAAATCTGACAGTAGTGGCAATAACCCCCTCTTATTAACAGCCCACGCTACGTGGGTACAGGACATTTAGCATGTTTTTGGTATTTAGTGGAAGCCCCAACAACATTCGTGTTCAACATTACCAACCAATAATGTAGGGGTTAATAAAAAATAAAAAAAGCATGATACTTTTGTACTTTGTGTTTCTCTTCATATCACGTGTAGAGTCACGCTCCACTCAGAGGAAACAAACCGATGTACTGCAAAGTGCAAACCCACTATGAATGTGAACAGATGAAGCTGAAAATATTTCTATTAGTGTGGAAAGATGCAAAGTGCGTCAAAGCCTTGAAACAATCAGGCGGCACAACTAATGTGAGCCTCTGCAACAGACGATGGCACGATGTCCTAACGGTCATTACAGTTCAAAAAAGTGACTTGAGCTTATGTTGATGCTGAGATGGTTGATTCCTTAATTAGAGGTTTAGTCAATTGGCAGAAATTGATCACGTGAATATTTCAGTGAAAGAAAGTCTAAGAAACAAACAATGGCTGGATACACCAGGATCACATGTCTTTGTTTGTTTATTATCTCAAAATGGAATTGTTTGGCTGCTGGTCAGACAAATGAAAGCGTTCTAGTAACTAAGTTATGACATTTTGAAGACAATATGATTCAAATGATTTGTAAGTTAGCCAACATTTAAAATAATCAGGAATTGTAACATTAGTTAACAGATTTTCATTTTTATTATGAACAAGTGAGTCTCAAGACGTCATCATTGCCATAACAAATGTTAAAGACAAGTTATTTTTCTTTTACACGTCCCTATATTACTAGGTACTGGGAATACAAGCGCAGGACAAAAGCACAAAGTAAGTAAAAGTTTTTAAAATACCTTATTGTATCTTTGCAGTTCGAATGTGTCGAGTGTTGTGTTATGTTTACCGTGCTGCCCTCCACATGGCTCTCTTCTCAGCCTCCAGAGCTCGTTTCTCGGCAGGGGACAGGTCCTTGTCAGGGGCCACGCTCAGCTCAGGGCTCTGCATACGAAGTCTCTCTTGGTGTCTGCGCTCTGCCTTGGCTGTGCGGATGGGGGCTGCCGACTCCCCGGGGTACACTGGGATCAGACTGAACAGACGCACAAGTATTAGTGACGACAACTGTTACAGAAACAACAGCAGAGAGACGCAGAGATGTTGTGTACGATGTAATTACCCAGTCATGGAGTTGGGCCTCTGCTCCAGCCTGAAGCCGTCCTCCAGCGAATTCCTCTGAGATTCTCCCTTACCATCAACAGAGGAAGGCCTACACACACACACACACACACACACACACACACACACAAATACTATTAGCTGAAGAAATGAAAAAATCATTCAAAGCAGTAACAATATATAAACTTCTTACCCTGAGCTGCCACAGTAGCTCGGTGGTGTGACGTTGTAGCTCGGTGGTGTAGAGCAGTGCTGGGATGGGCTGGATACTGGCTCCACGTTGTACTCCACTCCATCCAGCAACACTTTTCCAGAGGCCTTCATCTGCGCCACCTGCTTAGCCAGGTCCTCCTCCTCGTCCTCCTCATCTTCATCCATGAGGTACTCCCGCGCCCGCTGTTCAAACTTCCTCTCTGGGGCGAGATGACAGACAGGTGTGTGAAGTTTGAGGGCAGGTTAGCAGAGTCAGGTGTTTTTATTCGTTTATTAGTTGTCAAAGGATGCTCGCCGAGAAACAAACCTTCTTCCTCCCGCATTTTCTTGAGGTCATCCTCTCCAACAAGAGAGACTCGAGGTTTGGGTTTCTCTGGTGTCTGCTGCTTCACGTCAATCTCAAAGTACTTCTGCCTGTCCCTGAAAGAGCGCTGCTCCGGGCTGTCCTTACCGCTAGGAGATGGACTCTGTAGGGGTACGAGAGAATACAATTCATCAAGATAGTAGCACCTAGGTATTTACAAATGACAAAACAGGCTAATAAATTATATTTGCTGCTGAAAAGTGGATTTTTGTTTGTATTTGCATTGTTGTAGAGCCATTTTCCAAAATAGCAGCGATATTGCAGGAGATGCCAGAAGAGAAAAGTACGGCAGACCAAGAAGAACAGAACCCAGCACCATTTAGCTGATTTAAGATTAAACTGGCAGTCCCATTATTGACAGAAGTAACATGGATGCCTCGCAGTCTCTGGGAGCAGAGACACCACCACCACCGGTCAAGCCAAGCACACCACGGCCCAGACAAGGAACAGGGCTGCTTCTAGGCGGAGGCGGTGGGTACCTGCAGGTCCGTGGAAAGCCTGGAGAGGCGGGGCACTGCTGCCAGGCTCATATACTCCCGACGGGGGGAGAACTTGTTGGTCAGACCCTTACCAGCTCCCTCCTGACCATCTATGTCGTCATCAAACACCTCGTTGTTCAACTCAGGCTGAAAAGGCCACATAGGTCGTCAACGGACTGTCAGACTAAGAGCCAGTGGGTTTTCTTTTTTCATGATTTCTTTTTCTCAGTAAGATGAAGGTTCAATATTCACTTGTTAAATACTACACGACTACCAGAAAACACTTTCATTTCCCTTTTGATTTTTTTTCACTTGAGAATTTATTTCCTCCGTAGCCACAAAACATATTACAGAAGCTGTCGGAAACTCCTGCAGGTTGAAATTGGCTTCCTAAAAACTAAAGAAAAAGGCTTGGTAGCCTAGCTACATTAAAGCTAAAAACAGCCCATAATGCAACACTCTCTTCAATCAACTGTTGAATATAATACGACCAAAAATCTATTCTCTTATATTTGGACTGGTGCGATACAGCTCACAGCTGTGTTCTGTGGTTGATACGTTCACTCACCTCTGGAGAAGGTTGCTTTGGGTGGAAATTGTTCCTCACACCATACAGGTCCTGTCGGGCACAGCAGGATGAGCAAGTGTTAGTAAAATGAAGTGAACTCGGACGGAAGACAAAGACAGATGCAGAGCAGGCAGACGGGTTAGCAGCTGGGATACAATATGTAATAAAATAAAAAGTGGGTGCTGAGTATTAGTACACGAGCCACACACGGATGGATGAATGGATCAAGACTCAACAGTGGTATGACAGATGATGGAACTGGAGTACAAAAACCAACGATGAACGCATTCCACACGTCACAGCACGTCACAGGCCCCCCCGACACAGCGCAGGCTCCTCATAGGACAGCCTGCTCCAGTCAGGAGGGAGTGGGGGGGCGAGACCAACCAATCAGCACAGCATGCTTTTGTCGTTGTGACCCGGGGGAGTCCGGGCAGCACGGCCTACCTGCGGCGGCTCCAGCACTGCCAGTGAGCGAGGCACGGCGGCAAACGCCTTGTATGCCTGCTTGACATTCATGGTGAACTCGTCGGGCGAGGTGGGGGAGGGGGCGCGAGGCTGCAGGGGGGGAGGGGGGGTGGGGTAGGTCCATATGGTAAAGGAGCCGAGGTGAAGTAGAGAAGGTGGTGGGAAGGACGGACAGACAGACAGAAACATGGAGGAGAGGGTAGACTATGAAAAAACCAGCAGAGTTGAAGAAGACTGGAGGAGAACAGGTGAACAGGGTTAATGGCGGCTGGTTTCATGTGAGAGGAGGGGATATGCCAGAGAAAGACAGACAGTAGGGCCCGGAAAGTTCACAGCCATGGCAGACTGTACGAGGATCAATCAGGAAGATGTGAGATGAAATGATAGTTCTTCATTATTTACCGATCCAACTACGCTGCTTGCCAAAGGAAGAAATAAGTGGAACACTTAAGAAAGCTGCAATTATAAGAAATGATGTCTGATTCAGGAGCTCGGAGTCGGGCTGGATGCTCCGTCTGCAGGTGTAGTTCAAACACAGCTAACCTCCAGGTGTGCCTGGGGGTCACAGACTCAACTCCCCTGGGCACTCAAATACAAGTCTTCCTTTCTCTGGTTGTAGCCTCTTTAGAAAATCATTCTCGAGCCATAATGATGCGTCTCCGCTGTACTGCTGTGAGATGCCCCCTGAGTAGCAGGTAGAGCTGAGAGTGGACAGAAAACAGCACTATGTGGTGGTGAGGGGTCTTACAGAGGTCTGGGAGTTGAAGGGGGAGGGGCCATGCTGGAAGGGGTTGGGACTGTGGCCGTCCGGAGTGGCAGGGGAGTTGCTCTGCCGCACACGTCCGACTGGCTGGATGGCACCCGGTCGCGTCTGGAAAGAAAACAAAAAGATATTTTATACAAGAGATCAGTCAAGTCAAATAGTCAATATAGCTTCAAATCAGTAATCTGTATAGCACTCCCTCTATCCTTAGACCCGTGGTTACAATTAGGAAAGGAAAACAGGATGAATGACAACTCAAAATGAATGGGAGTAATGATGGACATGAGTTAGAGCATAATTTACCAGGTTTTAATAAAATCTTCAATGAACAGAAATCTAAAAAAAAGTATTTGTTTTCTCTCTATTTTCACTCACTGATGATAAAAAGTCATCCTTGGCAGTGGGAGTCGAGGTGTAATGAACGTTTGCCTGCAAAACAATGAAAATGAAACAATGAAATGAAATGAATGGAGACATAACGGTCACTACATTTGAACTACTGGAGCTTCTGTAGGATGATGCCAGGCCAAGGGAAGACATTATCAAACAATGCAACGCCACCAGGGTTTACCTTGAGCTGATTTGATCCCCATTTGTGGGCCCTTTGTCACATTGATATCTCAGTTCCTCTTATTTATTATAAATACAGTATTTGTACTAAAGCAGTAACTTTGCTCAAGGAAAAATGGTGTTTTGTTATTGTCCTGTGAGAGATTATGAAGCTGGTCAGTACAGACATTTAGGACAATCAGTCAAAAAATGTAATACTCTGGTGAACGCACGTCGAGTCTGCACGAGGCAAAGCATCAGTAATCAGCCGGCCATCGAGAAGCAGTCGCATGCTTTTCAGACTGGTAGGACGTGGGAGCTGAACTAGTTATGTTTTATTAACAGACAGGTCTCAGAGCAGCCAATGTATGTGTGTATATATCTATAAACCCGGGCCAGAGCAGAGAGGGCCACAAGACCCACTTACGAAGCGGGTCTCCCTGCCTGCACACACGGGGCTGACAGAAGAGTGGTGGCTGCGCTACGGGTGGAAGGAAAGGTCAAAAGGGTTAACTGTACGATACCTCTTCTATGGGGGTAGAAGTGACTCATGGAAAAGGAGTAAATAAAGTAAAAAGCTGGGAGAGCAGATGATGAATACTAGCGGAGTGCTGGCTGTTCGGGCAGCTCACCGGTTGGATGGTGGGAGAGTACGGTGCTTCCCTGATTGGGCTGTCCGTCCTGGTGAAATCAGAAGGCGGCCCCTGGAAAAAGATCAAAAACACGCTTAACTTTCACTCACTTGTTGCACTCAAAAAACAAGTAAAGCAATGAAATAAGATGAACTTGTTAGTCCTGTAGAGAATTCATCTTCCAGTAAAAGCAGCCAACAACGAGCTCTTGCTGAACATCATGCACTTTTCTTTGCGTCTTGCAGGTTGTGATCCTTCGTGACTTGTGACCTCCCCCCCCCCGCAGCTGTTGGGACAGACATTACTGTCGATCCCGACTACGTGCTCGAATACCTCGCGAGGTGCCACAAGCGCTGTGCTCACGGCAAAAACATGCACCAGTTCAGCTGGTTGTTACACCGAGATTAAAACACACAACCTGGACACACTTCCTGAGAGAAAAACGCTTTCCCCACGAACATTTGCACTGACAAAGCTTTTAACCACATCACTCCTCTGCAACAGCAAAGCTAACACTAATAAACCAAAGCTTCATATCCAATGGGCCCAAAAATGTCCACCCCACTTTCCCAGAGCCTAAAAGTGATGTCTTTGAATGTGCACTAAGTAACCCCTTTCACATTACACGTTATCATTTAATATATTATAAAAGATATTGTTTCTAGCCACTTTGAATGGTATTTTTCCCCAACCAACCATCCAAGACCCAAAGCAAACCAGCAAATATTCACATTTAAGTTGAAGGAATGAGAGAATCTGGTAATTTCTTCTTTAAAAAAAAAAAAAGGAGGAAGATATGTGTGCGTTCTTGTTATTGTATGGTGCTTTGAATACATGCCAACAAAAAAAGGCAAATTCTATGTTTCAAGTGAAAAACATCAAATGAACACGACACGTTAAGAAAAGGTTACAACTTCTTGTCAAAGTCTTGATGCAAATGATCCAGTGATCCATTACTAGTGACACAAGTGAGCCAAACAACAAACAGTGCGCAGTAACACACCATGCTGCCTCCAAACCACACTCAGGCAGGCGGCTTGCCTTGCTGAACAACCAGGGCTGCAGCTGGCCTTGCTTGCCGTAGCCCACAGGAGGCCCCGACAGGATCTGCTGCCCGGGTGGACGGCCCTTTCCTTTGCGATTGGCCACCAAGAAAGGGTTCTCCTTGAAGCAGATCGGCTGAGAGTCCACCAGACACTCCTCTTCTTCCGCTTCAAATGTTGATGAGTGAATGGTCGCTGTTGAGCAAGCACTGTCAGTAGTGGAGGTCCCATTAGGGGAGAAGTGGGATCCATGAAGATAACCGGTGTGTTCGGACTGGGGCAGATGCTCAGTGTTCAGACTCGGGGAGGACTCGGGGTCCATGTGGCTGAAGCCGAAGCCCAAAGGCTCTAAAGGGTACTGGGCCTGCGGGGGGGCCTCCATGGGAGCAGTCACACTTACAGAAGTAGAGAACTGGACAGGAGCAAAGGAAAGAGGGAGGACAGATACAGTGAACTGACAGGAAAAGATAAACTCACTCACTCAAAGGAAATTATTGCTAGTGAAATATAAAAGAATAAAAGCTGAAAGTTAAAAACAGAACAGATTTGAGACAGAAGATTTAAGGATAATTCCAGTTCATTACTACTACCAATATTATAATATTTTCATCAAAGCAACAGCTGAGATCTGGGAACACTGATCACTGACTGGAAACAAACCCACAATCGTTGACTTTTGTCACAATTTAAAACCTGCGTACTGATATGTAAATACTGAGGAATTAGTGAAAATAGATCTAGACTGACGTGTTTGATCCGCATAAAATAAGCCATTGTTACTCAACAAGTAAAGTCTTTCCCGTGTCTTGGTGTCTTGGTGTGTGATTCTATAAATAGACACTTGACACACAAGCCTCCAGCTGCTAAAAAGAGTTCATCACATCACTGAATCTTTCCTGAAGCCTTTAAGAAACGTATCTCAGCGCCGAGAGTTCAAGACGTGTGAACTGCTGCTGTATGTTCCTACGACACATTACTGCAGACAGACTCTTGGCCTCTGCCTAAAATAACCATCTTATCAGATCGGCGAGACGTTCAGGCTCCGGCACACCTTCAACTCCTACTGTACCGAACATACGAGGACGTCTGATGTCACTGTAGGAGAGACAGGATGTCATGTTCAACCCAACCCATGTACAGTAACCTGACACCGTAAGTGCAACCGTGGAAACGTCATGCTTTTACATACCCGACACCGAAAAATACCTCTTGGCGTATGTGGTGATAATGAAAATAGCCGGACTAAGAATACAAGCATTGTGAGGCAGTAATGTGGGCTCTGTACGTGCTGACTACAAGAGTCGGTGGTGATATGAGGGTCAGTGGGCTGGAATGTGAACGAGTGCCCTTTTGGCTCCGACACAGACAGCTGGGGGTTTGGTGCGAGAGCGAGAACCAGCATGCCAACGCACTGAGCTCGGGCTGCTGGGGAGAGCTGCAAGTCAATAGAACCAGGAACTGAATCATCACTCCCCGTTTCTAGTAAACAACAGTCAATATTCATTTCAGAAACATCTCGTCTAACATCAAACGTCTCGTCTGAGCCCTGAAACATTTTCTAGTTTTTCAGTTCCTATTTTATAATATTTCTTAATGTCAGACATTGAATTCCTGTCTACACCTTGATAAAAGGTTGGTGGCCTGCAAACATCAACGACAATGATGGAAATAAGTCCAGAACAGTCACTGTTTTATAAATATAAAACAATGCTGTCAATAAACCAAACCTAGAGTCCCTTCCAGCAGTAACGCGTAACCACCATTTTACTCAACACCCTCATTTTCAGATGTTACAAAAACTAAAAAAAGGCATCTCTGCAGCACATCACGCCCGACAACTCACTTTATCACGTTAAACTTTGGCCTGTTTACAGCATATTATCTGACTCACCATCACCAAAAAACACAATTTCGAACAAGAACCATCTCCGGTATTTAAACTAAATCTCTGGTAACGACTTGAAGGCAGTTAAAACGCGACTCTATGATACAGGTCGAGCAGGACCACGTGTGCTGGAGCAGCAAATCCAGCTCTAACGCAGCAAGCACGAACAGCTGCATACGAAATGTTGCTTAAGTTCTCCTAAACGATCTTACAGGCCAGAGAGCTTACCCACATTATGCATGAGTTAATGTGACCCCAATGTTAATAAACTGAACCACATTTCTTCTTTTAGTCCTTAGTGTATTTCGAAGATGTATATTTAAGATTTATTCGTCTTTAGACCAAGTCCAAATCACTCGCACGAACACAGCTGGATCACAATAAAGAGGAGAATCAATCGAGACGACAAATACAAGAAAGAAGGTAGAACAATAATGAATCCAATACCTGGTAACAGGACCGCGCTGTTTGTCCGCTCGGACTTACTCCTCAGAAGACTTTGGGAACTGAAACGCTCGTCTGTTCCTCTCAGACGACACCCTCCCTCGCCGTTTGGCACCCCACACCCACCCAAGAGACTCCGTCCCACTCAGAGCCAGATGCAGGTTTAAAATATCGCAGAGGACAGGAGGAGGCGGCCGCTTGATAGTGGCCAGCTGTCCCCTTCCCCCCATCACGCCACCTCTTTCACACACTCACACTCTTCTATCAAACAAGACAGTGGCCGCCCTTTGGCCCCGTTTCCTTTCAGTCCACCCTCTTCTGTACTTCAGATACTTCTGGTCGTCTTTCTCCGACAGCCTCTTTTCCCTCTTGGTCTTTCTCCAAACGTCTTCATCAGTCCGTTATCGTCGTGCCATTTCTTCAGTCCAGGTTGGGATGTATGCATGTATGTTGAATGGGTTTGGCCTTGAAGCCGCTGTCGGTAATGTTGACTTGGAGTTATGCACATGGAGGGAGGTGAACATTCCTGCTCCTGCGGGGGCAACTGGTCGGCTCTGGGTCTCTCAGTTTCCCGGGACATAAACAAGAGGGATTCCATGAAGACGTCTATTCTGAGCCGCGAAGGCCGCTTCCATCGCCGCCCACACAGAAACACAAGCATTTTACAACCCGAGAGAGCTGCGCTCTTTTTCAAACACGCTGACAGGTAACGGGATTCGTAACATGTTGTGTATCTTCTGCCCGGGGACATTAAAACAAAGAGTCTTACCCTGTTGAGTTTCTGCAGGCTGGTGGTGGGCAAAGCAGCCAGGGTTTTGTAGTCAAGTTTTAGAGGTCCAGTGCCAATGTTCTAAAGAGAAATAAATAGAAAACAAAGGTGAAAGGAGGCCGAGGTTTATTACACAACAAGCAAGAATCTATTTAAATTGAATTAGTTTTACTGGAGGAGACCACTTGTAGAGAACCCTTCATATGTAGTAAAGCATCAACACTTCTATTGTAAATGTGAACTGGCAAGAGAAATTACCCAATGTGTAGTTATATTTAAGGATAGGTCTGGTGATATACTACATCTTTCTTACAAACAGACAAAAAAAAATTCTAAATATTGATCCTACTAGAAAGATTTGTCTAATCCTGGTGCAGCTCATTCTGCTGCACCGTAGAGCTAAGACATAATAATGGTTCCTTCCTAACAATGAACATGGGCACTGTAGTCTCACATACATCCTGCGGGTGTAATGCTCCAAATGTGTATTCATTTATCCACAGCTGAGTGACGTCTGCTCAAAACTACAGTGCCCTGCTGTTTTAGAAAATCATTCAGCCTTTGTTTTGTGACCAATTTCTATGAAAGATTTCTATTTCTAGGCTAAACACAGTAGGAACAAGCAGCCTTGGGGATCACAGCAACAGACTGGCTGCAGAAGTGGGAAAGTATTAAGAGACGGACTGACGCTGGTCCTTTCATGAGACTGGTTGAAAACAACCGCTAACCTTCTACTTTAAAGAAATGACAAAAGAAACCCAATCATCAGATTGACACTGAATTTACAAAGTAAACCTTCTGGCCTTATACTTCATGCTGATAATCATTACAGTACAGAAGCTGACTGAGGTCTAGTTAAAGGAAGTTTTAATGGGTACAGTATGCACATTTCTTTTATCGTTTAACCAAATTCCTCCACAATTTAGTCATATGCTAGGATGAAAGTAAGCTAAAGTTTCACTATTAGAGCATAATATATATGAAACTTTAAGCTACCTCTCCCAGATCCTGTCGCCCTCCTTTTATCTCGACTGTTGCATAAAAACCTGCTGGACTGCCGCTCGCACACTGCCAATTGTTGTTGCCCAGCCAAGGCGTAGGAACATTGACCAGTAAACTGTATGCCTGTTTTTACCTGTTTGTACTTTAATGTGGCCTAAAGGTTGATTTCTTTAAGAAAATCAAAAAAGAAGATTGTATTTTCCCTGAAATGCCAGGGATGAGCAAAGCGTGGTAAACTCCCGTGGGGGCGGTGCTGTGATGCCTTGTTGCACAGACTGATGGTTTGTCTGCAGACCCGCTGATGAGGAGTGTCTCACCTCAGTCTCCTCTTCTAGCAGGCGAGTTGCCTCCTCACGCTCCAAGCGCATACGCTCCTTCACCAAGAGAGGAAGAGGAGGAGGAAAGTACAGGAGGGAAGACACCCAACCACACACAGCCACACAGTAATGCGATGAGAGGTGAAGATGGAGGGTTTACAGTAGAGGAAAGGAACGTCACGGGGGGGTGAAGTGCAGAAAAACAACGGGAGAAGTGGTATGGAGATGGGATGGTTGGATGATGTTGTATCACACCAAGCACGCCAAAGGTAAAGGAGAGATGAGAGAAAAACAGAAGGGAAAGAAAGGATAGAACCCGCACACGTTAAAACGTACTCTATTCATTAGCTATGGGAGCAGAAAAAAAGCATGCAAGGTGGGACACTGCAGGAACACTTCTGTCAAACACAAGCTTCATTCACCCGATAACAGACCACCCTGAGCTTCTGACTCTAAAGCTCCACTCTGACTCGTTTTGGGCATTTTTTCGGAGCTATGATGCAGCAAAAATGTCATTCTTTCTTCCCTGTATTGGCCACCTGTCCTGCTGATCTGATTTGACCTTTGGCTTTTCCAAAACAGTGGACGGACTTTTGAGTTTCTTACCACTTTCTCCATCTCTTCTCGCTCCCACTGCGACGTCTCTCTCACCATCTCAGACTCCTGAAGGAGAGAGAGAATTAAGGTTCTTAAAATCCCAACAACTGGTTACTATTCATCCCGTCGATCAGAGCAGAAGCACCGCCGGCCTGAGCAATTATACCAAGGCAATTTCCGTATGAATTGTTTTATTTTATGACCGTGCGTGCTCTGATGAAGTGTTAGGGGTGTGCACAGGAACAACAGAAAGTAGCGTTCAACAAGCCCCTACATTCCTTTAGTTCGGGCAGTCTCCCAAAAGCTAATCTGGACAAAATAAACAACTGTGCTGGCGTTTTCTGGCTGCTGTAGTGAAAAGATGGGCATGTGCGGTGGGCACGGTTGGAGTGAGTCAAACTCCGCCGTCGTTGAAAACTCCACCTGCTGACACCGAGTGTTGCTGTTACAAAACATCGGATTCACATGTCGACTTGACAACAAAATCGCCAAGTGATTCCTGGCATGTGGATATAAAAAAGGGCTTCCTGGTGCACAAACCAACATTGTTCATGTCTCTTATTCAGGGCTCGGAGGCTTTGTCTGACTTTTTACTGAATAGATAATGTTAGCGTGGGTAATTAAAATACATCATCAGTAAAGATATACGATACTAATGTGTAAGGTACCTTCTGCATGATGTCCATCTCCTCTGGGCTCAGGTCTCGGTCTATAGAAGAGATGCTTTCCATGCTGTTCTTACGCACGATGCCTGTTGCAAATGGGTTGGCAATAATGCCGGGAGACGCCTGGAAATGGATCAATAACAGAGTTTTGTTTGTTTGTTTTTTAATCGTTTATTTAAGATATTCTGAGTGAAAAAAATATATAGATGTCTATATAATAATGCCTTATTTGAAGTTCATTCTATACAATTCACATCCACTCTATAAGCATGTGCGACCCACGGTGTATAGGGTATTGTTTCCTTTTAATGTCTGAAACAACCTTTAATCTAAATGTGGCTGCTCGTGTTGTCTTACGTCCACGGCAGACTCCTTTCGTGGGTCGAAGCCGTCGCACACCAGCACGACGAGGGAGTCTCCTACAGCACGGAGCACTCGCACCGCCTCCGTGTGCGTCATCCCCAGCAGGCTGTGGTTGTTCACCTCCAGGATACGCATGCCAACCTGCAGTCGGCCGTCTCTCGCTGCCGCACCGCTCGAACTCACCTGTTCAGGGTGTCAACCAAAAGTATGGGTACGTTGATGACTCAACTCTGTGGTGAAAAAGCCTTAAAATTGACAAAGAAATGATGGAATTGTAAAATTGCGGCCTATAAGATGGTTTCGGAACCTTAGAGATGAAGATGCCTTCGTCTGTCGCGTCAAAGGGGTTTCCTGCATGACCCTTGGCCCCTCCGCGAATACTGATGCCAAGTTTCTCTCCTGGCTGCTTCTGGATCACAATTTCCTGTAATGATACGAGCACGACTCATCAGGCCAGGTGAGGTGAGCGTTTGCCGGGCTGCTGTGTTCTGCCTACTTTCATATTTGTGTATTTGTTCGGGCTGATGGCCTCACCTGCATCCCGGGCGGTGAAGGGTCCCTCCGTACCAACATACGGATCTCCTGCTTGTTGGCCAGCAGGGCTCGCACAGCTTCCTGGTGTGTGGCGTGACGCAGGTCGATGGCGTTCACTTCCAATATTCGGTCGCCGACACGCAGTCCGCTTTGACATGCCAGACCGTGAAGAATCACCTGGAATCACCACGGAAAGTCAGATGTAAAAGAAACAACAACACAAAACTGTAAGGGAAGGGATTTTACAACTCTTCCGAAGTTTTACCTTTGAGATGAACACCCCGGGTTCATTGACGCCAAACGGGTGACTGGCGTGATCACTGCCCCCCACGATGCTCAGGCCTAGAGGGCCACCTGACTTCACCAGGATCACTTCCTGTTAGGAGTAGTGGTAGAAACTGTGTTGTAGCAAGAGATCTCAAGCCTAAATCTAACAAAAGTGAGTCAAGTAAACATCAGGTCGCAGTCACGTCTACATCTATAATCTGTCTAATGAACACCACCCAACCTACCCAAGCACACATATCTTAACAATATCTTTACATTACTGACAACTGGGAATGATACAGCTGTTGTTACCAGGCTACACTCTACAGTAAGCAATTATATTATATTATATTGGCCCGAGCCTTCGTACCATGCACCATCTTCTCTGGAACTGGACAGCAGTAAGGACAAGGCAGGGGCCAAATGAACAAACATTAACGCCGAATGCATTAATGAGCCTTCTACTGGTAAAACTAAAAAGCAACTCAACACACTGGAGTAGTAGAAGCTGCTCCTAAGAGTTCTCACCTCGATGGGATACTCGTCCTCCATTTGGCTCAGGTGGTTCCCATGAAGGGAAAGGCCCTCCTCCTCCTGGTCTGGTGAATCTGAGGGTTCTGGGGGCGGAGGGGAGTGGGCTCGCGCTCGGGACTGACCTGGAGAGCCCCCTGGTGCGTTCGGGTCTCGCTCCACTAGGAGGGCGATGGTGGGGGAGGTGCCAGTAAGGAGCGCTACTGCCTGGTCATGCCTGGCCTCTGTCATGTCTACACCATTGATCTGGATCGACAGTAAAACCAACCACGCAGGGTGTCAGCCCACCAGGACGTTCCCAGTATCAACTGGCCACATTTGGCACGATGAACATTTAAAATCAAAAACCAAATGCATGCTGAAAATCTGTTTCCTCTCATCAGAGTCTACACCTCATCACTCAGAGCTTTATCCAAATATTTATTTAAATATCCTGATATTAAATTCACAGAGGGTTTGTGAGTACTGTTAATTGAAGAAGAACCCGACACCTATACAGAGCAACAGGAAGAGGCAGAGAAACAGAGGGAGCGGGGGTAACAGAGGGCTGCTGCAGGCAATTTAAGCTGGTAGAGCTGAGGAAGAAAGACTCAGAGCAAACAAAGCTATTTTCTTAGACAATAAAAGTGGAATTCATGAAATTCCCTGAAGTCAGTTTATGTTTAGTGATGACTGCTACTGCTGCTCTCTTTTAATCTTATAACTTCGACACTTTCCACCCCTTCTTGCCTTTGTTTACTTAAAACACAAGAGGAAGTGTGTCGCCTCTCCAAAAGGTTTGATCTTAAGTCAACGAAGGCAAACAGGGACGTCCTAAAACACCTGCACCTGTCGTACAGAGTGGTTTAGTCATGGTTTCATAGATTAGGGGGTAACTTTCAGGCATGCACAATCTTACAAACTGTAATCTGGTCTAAAGTGACAAGCAGAGGTCAGCACTGACCCGACAGTACCAGCTCTTACCATCGGCTGATATGCTGCCGTGGCAACAGGCTCAGCCCACTCCACCCCAACACCATAACCCACCACCAAGCAGGCAAGTACAAGGGAGATGCACTTAATGCATTAGTGAGCATGCAGATGGAGAGAGTGTGAGAACGAGAGGGGAAAAAAGCCAGCCTACAAATAGACAAAAGAGAAAGAGCTGGAAAAACTGCCGGAAGAAAGAAGAGAGGAAAGCCGGAGAGAAAGCAAAGCTTTTCTGTGCAGGATTTGCATTAAAGAGAAACAGTTAAGAGTACGAGCAGTTTCACGTTTGACAAACTGGGAGAGGAACCTCAAGACGTGTCAAAATCAACCATCATCAGTCACTTTACAGTTATAGTGTGTGTGTGTGTGTGTGTGTGTGTGTGTGTGACTAGATAAAAACATGCAAGTTACTAATATGCAGACAGAAAAAGGAAAGCAAAGCCAAGATTGGAGGGTGATCAGCGCAGAAAACAGAAGTGCGTGCAGAGGTCATGCAGGATCCCCTTAGCGGTCAAACACAACCTCAACGCTGCTCCATTTAACCAAAGAAAAAGCTGTCGTTTGCATCGGAGCAGCGGCTCTGGGGTAGAATTAGTACGAGGACTGCGTTAGTGTTCTGTCTCAGCGGCAAACATATGGTGTTGATGTATGAGAGTGAAGTTCGACGAGTTAATTTTTTGCATGTTGTCGGCATGGGACTTAAGTTGAGTGATGAGAGCAGCGTCGCGGGCACATTTACAATGGAAACATTTAAATGCATAACAATGGTGACATGTATGAAGTGTTTCCTTTACATTCAGGCAGATGGGACACCCTCTGCAAAACTGAGAATCTGATCCCAGATCTAGATTAATATAGAGTACATTATCCATTTATCGGGATATACTTTATCCAATTTGAACCCCTTCAATCCCTACTGGAGGTAATCATGGAAGAGAAAAGGGGAGAAAAACCAAATGACTCCCACTCTCACACCCATGAAAACATTGTAATGGAAACCCCGTTTTGATCCCACAGAGCACCATGGTGCCCAGATGGAGCTGTGGGGGGGGTTTCGTGCAGTACTCACAGAGATCACCCTGTCGCCTACTCGCAGCGTGCTGTCTCTGTGTGCCGCTCCCCCGTCTGCGATCCGAGAGATGTAGATGCCCTGAAAACAGACGAGAGACCAAATGTTTCAACTTTTATGTACATTTGTGGGTACATTACTCAGAGCTACTATGCACTTTTTAATCTGTGTCACAGCAGACCGGCTCGCTGGTAAATAGGGTCTGGTGCAACAGGCTGTGCTGAATCAGTGTGCTAACTGTGAGCTGTACAGAGGGGGGAGGGGTCACCAGTCCGTCACTGTGTGATATCCCACAGTGTGGCTCTGAGCCAAAAATACAATCCTTTTATTCATTAGCAGTGTCACGCTTAATATAGGTTATTCTGAGATTCTGGCACCCCACATTGCCACAAGTTGTTTATTTGTAAACCTTTTTTATATCACAAACAGTTCCATACTTACATTACAACAGCATTTATTAAGTATTTAATCATTTAGACACATCAGGACTCTACAGCACAAGCAGGTTTTTAAAAATCACGACCCCTGAGACATTTTTTTTTCTTTGCTCAAACAAATTACACTATTTAGTTTAACCAAATAAAACCTAGCTGAACTCACACATGCAGGAGCAAAGTCTACTGCACCTCCGCCTCCTCCTCCTCCTCAGGTCAACCAACAACCAGCCAAGTCACTGCATCCATTTCAAAATGCTTTTGAAAGACAGGCAAGACTTACACAGTCAAATCCTATGTTTATGAGTCCTTTCCCCTTTGTGGGCTCGTTGAGCTGCATGGAGTTGCAATGCAGTGCTGCGCTGGCCCAAATATACACCTCACCCCGTCCAATTACAGTGAACCTATCCGGTGTCACGGCTGGCTATTCATATCTCCATCTCCCTGGTGATGACTGTAAACGCTGCGGCTGGAATAGGCGCTGTTAAAGACCGATCTCTGTGACTGAGACAGTTACTGCAAACACTTTGTGATCCTGCTTCACAAGTTAAAGACCACACCTGCCATTTAGTTATCGTGTGGTACATTACGTCTTGCTCTTTAGGTCATCCCTCTGCATCATCGTTCTCTTTTAACTTAAGGTCAACTTTCTCCTCGTCGACTGAGCAGCGTCTTCTCTTTATCATGCAACAAAAAAGAATTACCTTCTTCATTATTGCTTTGCCTTTCATACAAACTTACACTATGTTTAGTCAGAGTGGGGTCATGGGTGCGTTTGCGTCGCTCACCGTGTCTCCTGTGCGGTAGGGCGTGGAGCCTTTCCCCCCTGCGATGCTGAAGCCCAGCCCCTTGTCGTTGCGTATCAGGCAGGTGGAGAGCCGCTGTTGAGGCCCGCTGGGAGTGGTCTCCAAGTTGAAGGCGAGGCCGCTGCTCCGTCTCTCCCGTGGGAAGTAGTCGTCCTCCGGCCTCAGGGGCGTGGTGGTGATGGCGTTCTCTGGCTCCACCATACGCTCCCGCAGCACCGTCATGGAAACTGTAGCACCCGAGCTACGGAGAGCTTCAACCGCTGTGTGGTGTTCGGCCTCGTGCAGGTCCACTCCATTCACCTGGGACAAACCAATAGAGACAATGACTGACGTGCAATGCTCTTCGATGTAAGACAAAACGTGAACAGGAAATGCTTTACCTCTAGGAGTTTGTCTCCCACTTTCACCCCTGCTCTGGCTGCAGGACCCTCCTCAGATACTCTGGAGATGAATATTCCCTAGACACGCAAACAAAAGTTTTTATTAATTTGAACAACCTTTAGCTTCTGATTTCTTGAACCTTATCCAGATTCCAGGTACACGTCTCACCTCGTCGTCTCCTTTGTACGGTGTAGATCCTTTCCCTCCAGCTATGCTGATACCCAGGCCGCCCGTTTGTCGCTGGATGATCAAGGTGTGCTGCAAGTCAAGGAGGGGGGAGTCAGCACAACTGCTAGTGAAACACCATCAGCTCAGGACAGAATGATAGGGAGGCGAGCCCACAATGTTGTTGTTTTTATTTATTTTAAGTTGATTGCCATTTATTTGTGCATGTTAAACTTTGTGAAATAAGTTATGGGTGACCTCCCTCCTTCTGCCAGTAGGTGGCATCAATTAGCGTATCACAGCAGCATCCTGTCATGCCAACAGATGGATGGAGAGATACTTTGACTTGTCTGGAGCCTAATGTCAGTTTAAGTGAATGATTTTGTGCCTTGACCTATGCATTAAACACATTTTGTGAGTAGAAAGTCAAAATTAATTTGTCATCTAGCAATAACCACTTAACTTAACTGACAGTAGACTTCAGACATAAAGTGAACAAACTCAAACTGTCCGAAGCCCTTTTCAATTAAACTCTTACTGAAAACAATGTGTCTTGTGTATGTATGGGAGAAGGGACTTTTAAAATGTGAGGTAAACATTAAATAAGTCGTAACCGACTTGTATATGTGTATATTCAGTATACTTGCAAGCCATGCAAACGGGGAGGAATGGAGACAAATGAGGAACAGGTGGAAGGAAAAAGGGAAATGTCAAAGAGTAACAGATGAAAAGAGTGTGCTGTGTCCCGGATGTGGACATGGGTTTTGTGGGTTGTAGTGTAGAGACCCCAACGAGACGACATTAATCATTTCTTAAACAAACAAAGCAGACTTAAATACAGATGTCTTTGAGATCACAGATGCTTAACTGGCAGAGACAATTTTCATGTTTAAATGTTTCTAACGACAAGTTTAAGTACAGGTTTTTTTCACAGAGACTAAACAGCATAGGAGACAAGAAATATGGTTGGAAATGAAATAAAAAAAAGATTCTACAGAAGATTAACAATGCATATATCAAACGTAATTTCCTACTAACTTAAGTCATGATAGTCATATGCAATCTATACAGGTTTACAATATTAAAATTTGACTACGGAGACGTAAACTTCATCCATCTTCATTATTCTGGAGCTCCTCCTCTGGTTGGCTGTGGAGTTACCTGCTATACCACAAAACAAAAAACACCTGGAGGAAGCTGGAGAAGCAACCAGTCCATTCATTCCAGGGCAACACAGCAAGGAAGGGATGAAGAGGAGCAAAGCAGCAGAAGCAGAGGAAAGGTACAGGAGCAGAGACGTAGTGTGGCAGAACCTGATGCTGGACTGGCATTTAGACTGCTGTGTCTATAGTCAAGGTTTTAGCTATGTGAGGGTACTGCTAGCAATTTAGAAAAACAAATGTCAGGATGATAAATAGGCTCACGATCATACATACGCTGTCATATATAAATATTTTAGAGATATGGTTCAAACTTGAGGAGGACAATGCAACTGTGGGCATCCAGGAAACTAAATACTACCTGAAACTATATGTGGATATTACAGAAAGCCATGTAGCATTATAGTGTATGCTGTTACCAAGATATAAGACGTGCTTGATAAAAACTCAGAGTGCATTTCTGTGTGACTAACATTAAGAATGACTGCTCTGACCTCCTGACAAACATGTGGCAACAAGGGAGTTGCGGTTCATGCTCAGCGTCTTAACCCCCTTCCCACGGAGGCAGATGTGTTGAGTTAATCTCTATATATACTGCTACATGTTGTACGTTTGTCCTACCCGAAAATAAATATTTACCCAGTGTGCAACGGTACTAAAAGGATGTTGACCGCGCTAATTGAAGCCAATTAGATAAAACAAATAAAAAGGCTAGTCTGATTTCCCAGGATGCACTAAAACAGCACAGTTGTGAAACCTCTGCAAGTTTACTCCCACCATGTTAGAAGTGTTTGAACAACTGTTTTCCAATGAAAAAAATAAACAAATGTAAGAAATAAAACATGGCTACTTCATTCCTGCATTCAGGTTCGGCCACACCGGCCATCTCATAAATGAGGTGTGGTTAGGGGGTCCCTAGTGATTGGCTTGGATTATTCCATGGATTTCTGTGGGTACTTTCTCTACCTCTGAACACAGGCGGGTGAATGGGTGGGTGAGTGGGGGACACAAGAGAGACAGAGTGGATGGGAAAGAGTATGTACAGACCTCTTCCTCCTCAATTCGAGCAGGTTCAATCAGCAGATTATTGACTTGATCAAATGACACCCCCTGTTAGGACAGGAACCAGCGAGAGGCATGCGGATTAGTCAGGCCAAAATTAAAAATATGCTCTCTCTCTCACACACACACACACACACACACACACACAGAAAAAAAACAAAAAAAACACTTTCTCACACTTTCCATAAACTTCACCAAACACACCCACTCCACCGTCTGCTTGCAGGTTGTGAGACTTCCATGTCCACCGGCATGGACCACCTCGAAGCAGAAGCAATCCCACACTCACTCCCCAGCCACCAGAAGCAAATACAGGCAGAGATGCAAAGACAAGACCAAGGAGCTGAGCTACAGTGCAACACACAGTGTAGAGAGAGCGCACAGGAGAAGGCAAAAGCTCCCATACCAGAATAAGGCCAGCCTCCACACCACAGAAAGCAAATTCCTCCAGTAGAAAGCTTTAATTTAGACACCAGGCCTACTTTTGTAAAAAAAAAAAAAATAAAAAAAAAAAAAAAACTTTCTTTTAGCCTACAAGATGACTTTCCAAAAGTAATTTAAAGAAAAACCAAACAAACATTTTAAGAAAATCAGAGCAACAATAAAAATGTGTTTTGTCTCGCTGAAGTTGATTTACAAGAATCTTACTCTCTACAATAATTTAAACATTCGATAAAAGATCATTATCCTATGACACAAAAACAAGGCTCGTTGGATCTCCCATTCCAGCTCTGCCCATATATGTTCTGGCGGGTCCGAGGTCAGCCACACATTCACAAACACACACAAAACAGATTTGGTGATGATGTTTGATCACAGTGTTAAAAAGGATTTCTATAAATCAGCATGATAGATCTAAATATTTCATGTAGTCTCCCCAACATACTAATGATCAATAAGGAGATTCATGTTCATGAGCGGCATCGGAGCAGACTTCACTCACTCCCCACACCCACACCCACACCCACACCCACACCCACACCCACACCCACACCCACACACACACACACACACACACACACACACACACACACACACACACACACACACACAGTTATAAGAGCAGAGTGTGAAAATGTCATTATTTCACTAAATCAGGAGATGGCTGATAAATATGGTGAGATTTTTAGTGCGGAAGTAGGCCAGTATTGTGCAAGAAAGGCCTGCAGCTGCTCATGTGGAAGGGACATTATCATTTGACATCAAATAATTGCTATCTGGTATGTTATGTGTACATAAACAATTAAGAAGCTACCTCAGGTGGAAACACAAAGGTTTAAAATGAAATATCTCTAATGTCTTTCCAAGTAAGAGACAATATGCGTACATTTGTTGTTGTTTAAAAGAAATAAAAAACATAATGTGAGGTATTTTAAAAGTATTGTCAGCAATGACATCTTGTCTAAGGGACAAAGCAAAGACAAAGCCAAGTTCTGAGGGATGCCATTCGTTCTGAGGCGAGGCCGCTGAGAGTTTGGGGTTAAACCACAAAGTCAGCTCTGAGAAAAACACTCCCCTTGATTTACGGCACAAGGGTAGACGTCTTCATCTCCACAATGACCCTGTATGCAATGTCACATCCTTAATAAGTGCTAGCAGCCAACTCCAAACTGAATGCAACTTGCAAGGTGCTGAGGGCACTCTATGCATACAGTATTGAGTGTTTGCATAGAGGCAATGAGCAAGCAAAAAATATATTCAGTTCAAATATATTCTTTCAACATGAACAGAAAGCTAGGTAACGGATTAGGTGTTTTTCTGCACACTGTATGTCCTGTTGCTTCACTTACTTGTATATAGACTAGATTTCTACATGTTTACAAATGCAGGTGAAGACAAAGTTTTTGTACTTATAATATGTAACCATTTCTACCAGCTACCCTCCACATTGCTGCGCCGCACTCTACCAACGCTGGGGTCTGTCTTTTACCTTTACTTGACTGGAGTTGACCTGGAGCCGGCTGTCCTCAAGCTCCTCCATTCTGTGATGATGCTGCGGGGTACACATGCTTTGCTCTTCCTCCTCTTCGTCATCCTCGTCCTCGGCAGCTTGCGTCGGAGAGTTGAGGCCGTCGGGACTGAAGCCCTGCAGCAGCGCGGCCACAGTCTCGGGCTTGGGCAGCTTGGTGATCTTGAAGTGCTTCTTGTAGTGTGGCGTGTCCTTTCTGATCAGACGCTGCTTCTCTGCAGGAAAGGTCGGCCTCTCGTCTTCCTCGTCACTCCTCTGACCATCTTCCCCGTCCTCCTCGTCGTCGTCGTCGTCGTCCACGCCGCGAAAGGTGGGCTCCTCTGCGAAGTGCACAGTGGGCTGGAGAAAAGAGGGGTTGCTGTTTAATCAGTTAAAACAGCGGGAGCCACAGTGAACTGTTGGATGGATCGTCAACTGGAGAATTGTCTTTTCTTTCAAGTATGATTTTCCTGTTTGTTCCCATTTTAGTCAAGTGAAAATATACAGATGTTCACAATGTTAGGGATACAATGTTTTGAATATTCACCTCAATGTACTCCACCTCCATCTCATCCAGCTCGTCGTTCTCCTGAGGGCAGTGGCCGCCTACGTGGTTGTCCCGCTTCGAGGGCGCCGTCACGTGATGTCTGTCCTCGTGGGAGGTGGCTGACAGCGTGCTATTGGACACCTGGGAGTCGTGGCTCTGATTGGAGAGGTCACTGAGCCGCTTCCCCTGAAACCCAAAAGCATCACTTTGAATAATGCGGGATCACCGGTGAATAATGATGCAACACTGAGGTGACATTTCAGGTTCATAAAGTGAGAAAACCTTTTGTCTACTTCCTACGGCCTTGATACGTTAGTCGTTATACATTGTGATGTATGCACCTGTGGATCAGGACACTCTTCTTCTCCATCGGGTCTGGATGTGTAAGCTTCATTCCGCCTCTCCTCAATCACCTTCTTCATCACCTTCAGCTCACTAGGGTGTGGCGTGGCTCTGCGCTGAAGGCCCTGAAACAGAAAAAAAGTGTTGGCAACAAATATGCATTGGTATGGAAATGTTGCACATACTTTGGTCAGTCATTACCTTGATAAAGCACAGAAAAGAATCAGACGACTTTGTGACAGTGGAAAAAGAATCACAATTGGATAAAACACAAACAACATAAAACTTCTGAGCAAATTGCCACAAAGAGATACTGTAATGTTGTGCTTTCTCACTCTGCGCTCTGCATCAGCTTCATCATCATCATCATCCTCCTCAGCTTTGGCCTCTTCCTGGAACTGAATGACTGACACTCGGTTCAGGTTGCTGTCGGTCCAACTGTCATCCACGCTGTTCTGCAGCAAGTTCTCTGTGGAAAAGGAAGGAAAGGTGCAGAGGAGAGAAAGAAAGATGTAACCCTTTTGTTTTTTTGATGGGCAGCCTCGAGAACAGATTCTGTAAGTGTCACAACCTATAAGTGGTTTATGAACTACAAGTAGTTAACTGACTATTGTAAAGCTCCAAATATGAGACAAATGTCCTACCAGTCAATAAAGTGCACAAGTTAAGCAAATCTTAAAACACTCAAAACACTCAAAACATGCTATGCCTTAAAATATAAAATTAAGTAAAAACTAATACTATTGTGATTTAAAGTATGATGAAGTTGGACAGGTCACATGTACAGAAGATTTTAATGTCTTACACATTTGAATGACCGACCTATATTTGTCTAATGCAAAACAATGACAAACCAATTACAAAATCATGTCAAAGTGCTACTCACCTAGGCTTGGTGAAGGCTGCTGAGGCAGCAAGTAGCAGGTCAACACCTTCTCTCCTGTGTGCTCGTCGTCTTCTGTCTGGAACTTGAGCATCGGCTGGGACTGGTTCTCTGCGAGCCACATGGCCTTCAGATTGAGGTTTGTCAGGGCGAAAGGCAGGTTTTGTAATCTGGGCAGAGAAAGGGATGAGGTGCGATGAGCCACAACGTTTCCTTTTCAGTTACTACAAGTAAAATATCATCCACCAAATACTTCTATGATAAATTGGTGTTCACAAAACTCTATATGCATCTATATATCAGGTGTACAAAAATGAGAAAAAGAAAAGCAGGGATAACCTTGCAGAGACCATGCTCCCTCTATTACCTTTCGGAAGTTACCAAAGACCAAAGGTTTTCTGATACATCATCTCCATTACATAGCAGAACAGATGTGAAAATACATCTAAATGAGATTATATGGTTGTCCTGATGACATTAAAAAAGGGGAAAAAATGGAGGAGCAATGTCTCCAGAGGATGATTGTAACAGCAAAAGCCCATTTGGGCGAAGGCTTTCTATTTAAATCTTTAACCTTAGCACGAAAAGCCGCTGCGTATTATTTACAGTTCAGGGTGTTAAGTGAGTTACCTGTTTCCAGCCACATCCAGCACATGCAGCTCAGTGGCATCTGCAAGCTCAGCAGGAAGTTTGGCCAGGCTGTTGTCTCTCAACGAGAGAACGTTGAGGCTGGCACAGCCGCCGAGCTCTTTGGGCACGCTGCCCAAGCGGTTGCGGTCTACATTCAGGTTGGTCAGCTTCTTTAGCTTGCCCAGCGAGCGAGGAAGTGACTTTGAGGGAGTGAGACAGAGATCCATTAACAATCAGTGAAAATGACAATGAAGCTTAACAGCCGTTAATTGGACTTAAGTATTTATAGGCATATGTGAATCCCAACTGGGCCATGGCAAGGCTGCTCCAAGTGTTTTATATCGCCCTACCTGTAAAAGGTTCTCTGTCAAGACGAGTTCTGTGAGGTTTTCACACTCTCCTATTGAATCAGTCAGGTGCGTCAGTCTGTTCTGGTCCACCTTCAAGATGGACAGCTGTTTCATGCAGCCTGAACACAAAACACAACAACATTTTACAAACTGTAGCAATAAGACACCAACAATAGATGTGACATGAATTATTTTTTTATGTGGACTGATGCTCTGGAATTAAATAAATTCAATAAAAACCGAAAAACACACACAACATGCTGTTATTGCCTGTGCTGCTCTTTACCGGCATTATTTTTCCAGGAGAGGGCAGTGCTGTTCTTATTTAACAGTGAACGGTCTACTGCAGACAGTTTGCCTGCCCCTGGGTTTACTCAATCTATTGCTGCCAAATCAGAAAAGAAAACTTTTAATACACTTAGTAGTATTAGTTCTTTCATATCACCGAATTTTGGCATTATTTCTGTCTTGACAATATTCTAATATATGTAAAAATGACACTTTCATAAAATGTGATGATGGTTACAGTACACAGATGACTATTGTTGCTACGTCATCATTTATTAATTAAACTGTGTCAGGTGCCATTTCCATCCTGCTTTTCTCAGGCTGCGTTCAGACCGACTCGGGCAATTCTCAATTATTTGAATTGTCCAGAAAAAAATTTGTAAGCAGGCTCAACTTTTTCTGGCAAGGCGTTGCGTTGGCTAATGAAATACATGCAAGCATACATTCCTGGTGGATTACTTTGTAATGTGAATGCAATATTTCCACAGTTTATCTCATAATAGTTGCAATGAAAGATAAAATAGTTGCTTTCCAGAGTTGTAAAATCCCGTCTGTGGGTATTACAAACTGTTGAGCAGTGTTATGGCTTCAGATAAGACTTTAAATACATAATCTGTTCCTCAAACTGTACTTCCTGGATCATATTTCAGTGCCCCTGTGCTCTCTTTCCCCCTTGCGTCTCTCACCTATGCTGTCTGGGACGACCTCCAGCAGGTTCTGTGTGAGCAGCAGGTCGGTGAGAGCCAGGAGGCCGTTTAGCTCTGAGGGAAGTTCCTCCAGACGATTCTCGGACACGTCCAGACACACCAGTCTCCGGAGGTTCCCCAGCTCCTACAAACACACAATAAATACCACTTGCGGTGAGTCACGCAGGAACAACACAACCATTAACTTATCTTTTAGTAATTCTACACGTATGTAAAAACAGGCTCTGTTTTATTTTAAAAAATTGATGAGAAAAAGTGCAGAGTTCTTACAACAAGACAGTTTTAAAAATCATTTGTATTAAACTGTACTTACTGGTGGTAATGAGGTTAACTGGTTACGGTCCAGCCACAGCTCCCTAAGGTTTGGGAGAGCACCGAGGGTGTCCGGCTGAGAGATGAGATGTAGGGAGAAGAAAAGGAAGAAGAACATCAGGGCAGTTGGTTATTGGACGAGGCAGGTTGATTATTTTTGTTCATGTTTGAAGTGCAAAGCCAGGGGCCGCATGCTCTAATCAACATATGCAACAGTAAGTGTTAATCTGCTCCAAGAAGCAAACCTTCAGAGGGGTTGAGGCCCCAGCAAACAGAAATCATGTGCCCTAAATACACATGAATGTATCTGACGTGTCTGTCATTTACAGCAAAAAATCAGTATGTGGTATAACTTTGATTTTAGCTATAGATGAACCATGTATTTGTTTGCAATCCTGGTCTCACTGGGCTGACGTCTCCCAAAATTACCTCAAATTGAAGTCTAAGTGATAAATGAAATTAAGGAGAATGCAGGCAGGCAAAGTTTGATGATGTTGTTTTTCAATGACTATTTGCTCTGCCTCTGCCCCTTGTTAGGTCATGAGATATTGTTTACCCTGTCCTACTGAGATAAGTGGGCGTTCCCCAGGCTAAAGCGGTGCGGGGTACTGTGCATGCAGGGCCTCAGGTTGGACATACAAGCTCTGCTGTGTGTTTGGTGAGGTAAACATGTAGTTTGGGTGATAAATATTGCGGCGGGGATGTGGGGATATTTGTGACACGTGTCACTTTGTGTGTGCTGCACTAGAATTGCAAATATGAAACAGGTTATTTTAAGACACAACTAAGGGTGTTGTTTGAGCACTCAACAGCAAAAGTATTAATCTAGTGTATATTATATTACATGGTTAAAGGAAATGATAAGTTGTTGACTTACCAAAACTTCCAGTTCATTGCTGCCCAGGTCCAGCTGTTCCAGTTTGACCAGGAAAGAGAGCGACCTGAATACGCACACAAAATAGCACATGCAGTAAGTCACACAAATATGCGCCCTGAAAGACCAAATATCAGAGCTTTGCAAGTGTTTACAACATGCCATTCATTCACATGTACTGACATATGCACGACATCTCTACATCTAACTTGTATTTTCTGTCATGTTCTTCCACACTGGAATAAATCTCTTCTCTAAATGATTGCATTTGTCGGCGATAGAGGTTCTAACTAAATCTCATGTTGAGTATAATGCTGATGCATTGTGGGATCATTGTCAATTTGCATTATCAACAGGCGCCTTTTGTGCATGATGGAGAATTGGATAAGAGGCCGAGCCCTGCATATGTACGCCGGTGGGAGACGACACTTACGAGGGCAGAGACTTCAGCAGGTTCTCCCTGAGCTCCAGCGTCACCAGGTTGGCCAAGCTGTAAGAAGAGGAGTGGCAGTGAAAAGGAGGCAAGTAAAACAAAAAAAAAGGGGTAGGAGTTGGCAGGCGGCGAGGAGAGTAAGAGAGGGGAGAGGAGAGGCAGGTTGGTTAGTCAGATGGCGGGTCTGGTCGTCTAGGCTGCCTGGCATGGTGAGGGGCTGCTCCGTCTGTCTGAGCACAGCAGTGGCCCAGAGCCCAGCTGCCTCAGAGCCCACTGGGCAACAGAATTACACCCCTTGAAAACCTGCTCAGTCTCCCAATGTATCAAGGATCTAACTGAGTCGAGAGCCTTCAGTCTGGCAACGTGGACCAGTGTGATGGCTTGATTAGAGCTTTTACAATTTTGATTTGTTTCTCAAGTAGCAGTATTTACAATTACAGCTGCAAGTAACTATGTTGTTTGATTATCAATTGCTTAATTTTTTTTTTATTAAACTAATCGCTTAGTCTACAAAACATTTATAAAAAATGTTTAAGAGGCTTTTCACAATTTCCCAGGCACCAAGTAACATTTGTGTTTGTTTTAATACTTAAAACCCCAAAGATATCTGATTTACAATTATATAAAACACTGCAAATCCTCACATTTTAAAAGCTGAAACCAGAGAATGTTTAGTATTCTTGCTTTTTTTTTTTTTTTTTCATATCAGCTCTATTCACAATAACTAATGATTAATAATTCTAAATTATTTGGGAGCAGAGTTGTTTTTTTAACCAGTGATAACGGTTGTTATGTACCATAATTAAAATGTTCTTATGAAGACACGACATCAATTTCTTTAACTATCCACATTTACTATTGTACTATGAGGCATTGTGCACGCGTACATACTTTCCAATGTCGTTGGGCAACGTCTGCAACGACACGTCGTTGAGCGCCAAGTGAGCCAGCGCTCGGAGTTGAGTGAAACCATCCGGCAATCTGAAGCAGAAAGACAGGAGGGAAAATAGTGGAGAGAAAAGACTCTTAGGGTTTTGTTGTACAACGCATGGGATCACTTGATTCGCACACAAGACTACTGGCACTTCACGTATTCCCATCTGTTAAAGCATTCAGCCAGAAACGCTGTGGAAAGCCGTTTCATTGCTTTTGTATAGGAGGAAGTTAAAAAGGTGAAAAACCAACTCGGACATCCCCGACTGGAGATGTGGCAAGAAAGCAAGGTTTCAACTCAGACAGCAGTTTAAATAGGGATATCAAGGGATTAACAAGTATCCATGTTAAGTTAATGTGACACTTGTGTTTCATACAGAGACTTGTTTGGTCATAAAGGACATTGTCCCACAAAGCATCATCTCCTCTAGGCATCTGTTCACGTACTGGACATAATTACTTCTTAGCAACTAAATGATTTCAAGAATTGCAATTACAAATCAGCAACACACACACACACACACACACACACACACACACACACACACACACACACACACACACACACACACACACACCCACACACACACACACACACACACACACACAC
>JAVQJD010007149.1:0-15280 GCA_036023655.1 Nannoperca australis
ACTGGTTATTTTTTTTTGTTTAATAATAACAGTTTTATTATAATTTTCAACTGACACTTTTAACGTTGGACAACCACAGGTTGAAATTAACCCCCCCCCCCCCCCCCCCCCAAGTCCAGACTTAATATTTAGCTCCAAACATTCCACATTTGGACACACCGACAACAGACCAAGCTTCAAAACTATTAACTTGCATTTTTTCCTTGGAGAGTCATACTTGATTAATCAGACGTTGGAGAAAGAGAGAACAAATGTGTGCTCAAGATGAGGAGAGAACCATCTGAGAAAACAGTAAAAGAGACACTGAAGGCTGAGAGAGAGAGAGACAGAGAGAGAGAGAGACGCTCAAAGTCAGGAGCGGCTACTTGTCATTTCCCCCCGATGGCACAGAGTCCTCTTGGAAAAGGCAAACCAGGAGAATTATTTTGCCTCCCCTCACCGCTGAGTGAGTGGAGTCTCCAGTCTGGCCCCCTAGAGTTTCTGCATCATGTAATTTAATTCATGGGCTGCAAAACACAGCCAAGCGAGGCTCAAACAAGACGAAGACACATAACCCCAGCAGCCATTTATGAATGATGGTGATTTTGTGATTTTACTGCCAGACAAATGAGTGCAAAAACATCTGAGATAACATTTCTAGTGTTTCTAATAGCAAAGTGAATCCCCTTTCTAGTCTGTAAACAATGAGGGCAAGAATATGAGCTTTCTGTGAGATCTTATAGTTTTCTCTTTCCATAGTGGTACCAGTGATGGCCCGTTTTATAGCCCTTGACTTCATAGTGTTGGCATTCTCTTCTCAACACAAAAAGGTGAGTATTTGTTTTTTTTATCCTGCAGAGCCATGTCTTAGCTATTCTTGGATATGTCATGGTTACGTAAATGGATTGTTACAGTTACAGGAGTACAGAAAAATAACTAAAGTCAGCTTCAAATACCAAGGCATACTAGTTACAGCCATCATATATGAGGCAGAACGTGATCCAGTAATTCATTTAGAAGCATTTCATGGCCAAACTGAAATACACTGCAGAGAATGTGGGTAGAACCATGTGTTCCCAATGGATATGAACGCGTCGATCCTGCCCCCAATCCTTCATTCATTGTTAGGCGCTTGACACTGAAAGGAATTTAACTTCTGTCACTGCAATGTGCCAGAGTGAAGTGAAAAGTTGAGGGCAGTCGACTAGGCAGGCCATGGAGGTAGGACGTACAAAAGCCTTGGCCTTCATGTATGAAGCTGTGCTCAAATCCCTGACGAACACCCAGCCTGACATCTGATTACCCCCAGCCTGGTTAGAGGCTTCTGTGAGTCGAGTCAGAGGAAGGTCATAGATGAAAGAAATGTGTGATCAGAGCTCCGTCAGCCTGCCTCTAATGTATACGCTTACATAAATATTGACTGGATGTCAAGAGCCATGTAAATTGTCCAGTTGTAAAAAAGCAGGGAGATAGCTGAAGCACGCTTGACGGAGTCCTTTGGGCTTTGAACGTGTTTGAAAGTGTTGACTTTCACCACATGATGAATCACTCACCCTTCAAAGAAATCTTGTGGTAATGAACTGTGTTTTCCCACTTGAAGGGAAGTGTAACATACATGCTGATGTCCAGTTTGAAGCAGCTGAAAACCACTTATTTAGTCCACTTATTTAAAATTTGCAAATGGATAATGATCGATGAGAAAGGTATTTGCCTAGACACATTTTGAAGGAGCCTTCAAAAGGTTGGCTAAGGATTTGTATGTCTGTCTAAAAACCTGCATGAAGACTCTTGTGACAAATGATGTTGTGTAAACGAACATGCGCGGATGTGCCGGGCCTGTGAGCGGTTCTTACTGTTGGAATGTTCTGACCGGGAAGTTCTTAGGAGGACAGCGATGGTGGAAAAATGCTCACTCTTAACCACTCTGCACGGTGAGTCTTTCAACAAAAGTTGCAAAGCACAGCACATTTGGTTCAGATCAGTAAGGTCGTGACCCACACAGGGTTTATTTGGACATTTGCACCAAAATAATCACAGGGCTCTGACTCTGCTGTGACAGACATTAACAGTCTGGAACCACTTCTCTTTCTAACCCCTACCTGAAACGTGAACTTAGGGGCAAGTCAGTGCCATGAACATTTCCTAATTATTGTTTGAATTATGTGAGCTCTGGAAGTGGAAATGTTTCTTGCAGGAGGCAAAATGCTTTTCTGGGTGCAGGAGAGTATGTCAGTGTTATGCACTGCAGTTGTGGTCTGTCTGCAGGAGCATGTCAGCTACTTGGAGGTAAGGGACTGGGAGGAGGTCCAGATGAGACAGAGGAGCTTTCATTTTCCTTGACCTATACCGTTATGCACAGAAAACAGCCAGACATGTGGTTCTTATTTTCAGCCAGTTTAACATGTTCAAAAATATTATTGCAACCATCAAATCTAGTAGATTTTAAAAAGTAAAGGCAAGTTGTGGCATACATAAAGGATCTTGTCCTATAGATGTAGGATGTAATCAAACTCTCCAAAAATCAGATAAAGGCCTTGTTTTGATGTACCAAGGGACAGTTAGAAGAGGGCTTACATTCCTTTGGCTCTGATTCAAGGAATTTGAGTTGTGGAGCACAACGCACGCCCTTTACCTGAGATACCTTGCTTAAATCTTCAGCACCAGGGTAAGACGGCAGATATGCAGCACAGCAAACAATATAGCTTAACCAGACACTCAAGGTTTCACGTCAGACATGAATAAATGTTTTTATTTCTTCCTCTAATAAAATCCAAGATAGAGCCATGAGCCCAAAAATAAAGGGCCTTGTGTAAGATCCGGTGTGTGTGGAAGCCAAGCCCCAGCAGTCAGCATGCCTTTGCTGAGAGACAGCAGCTGTTTGCCTGATATAGCATGGCTGGAGAGCAGAGAGGCCACAGCATTAAAACCAGCCTTGTTCGTTCACAGGCTCTCTCTCTCTCTCTCTCTCTCTCTCTCTCTCTCTCTCTCTCTCTGAAAAAATGACTACAGGTAGTCAGAGGAAAAAGAAGGAGATTCATACTCTCACTTTTGCTACTGATTCAAAAACAAGACAGAAATAAAAATTGAAGAATTAAGTGAAAGAAATTGTAAGAAAGCACTGCTGATTTCCTCTTATTTAGCCTAATTATGCTTTATCTACATCAGTCCTGCTTCAGGTGGCTGGATTCCTGAGCGCTCATATTTTCCATGTTGTGTTTTTGTTCTGTTATCGAGTGCGTGTCCTAGCAGAATAAGGCTAGATCATACCATTTGATATGAAAACAAAAGAGAAAGAGGTATCTGGTGTAAATCTAGGTCATATCTGAGAAGTGGTGGTGGTGATCTTGCAAAGCAAGACAGAGCAGAAGTCAGAAATTCAAGGAGGGTTTGCTCGGTTAACTCTAACCCTAACCCTGCGCTTCGAGACTCCTTACCTGACCCAACCTAACCTGAAGAGACATTCAAAGAGATTCTGCAAAATAAATTATATCAAATATTCTGAGTAAATAGACAAATTCAGTCTCCTTGTGGACAATAACCAGAGTTGAAAACCCTCATCTTTGTACCAGGTACATGACTGCATCCCACTTCAATGTTCCCAAAGAATCGGACAACATTCTTTTAAGCCTATGTGGACTCTCCCCTGACTTTCACTGATGCAAAAATATACCGGAACACTTCAGCACTCTGCAGGAATAAAAGGCTCCCTGTCTTACCCTGCAATAATTTTCCATCTTCCCTCTTGGCACTCGCAGCCTCCTTCCATTTATTTTCAGGGTAAACTGTCGCAGAAGAAGGCAGTGTGGAAAGAGCAGTGACAAAAGGATTAATTTCCTTGTATTTAGAAGTAAGCCCAAGGCAGCTGGGTTTATAGTGTTATGAGCGTTATGGCCATTAAAACAGAGTCTACAATGGACTTACAAAGGCCTTTTGTCCAGCCAGGGTAGGCATGACGTTAGAGACAGTAGACGTTAAATTACACTTCTTTTTCTTTCCCTGGCCTGCTCCGACTTTCTGCTTTGAGACTATTGTTTTCATTAGATGGCAAGGAGGGAAAATATTCTCTTTCAAGTTAGCTGGGAACTCTTACTCAGGGGGATATCCCTTACCACCTGCACATATCAATCACACATTTGGCCAAGCGCTCCACTGGAATATGGAGGGAAATAGTGGGAAATCTCCTTGGATCTCACTCCAAGATGCAGACAAAATGGCTGCCACTGTGCGTCCGCTGGCATACCTCTCTGATTAAATGCTACACATTCTAATCAAAGCACCCCTCTGTTAGCAGGGAGTAAAGGTATCTTTATTGACACCTTGGAGTTGACCTTGGCACAGGGCTCTGTGCTCTCAGCCGGTGGTCCCAGGCTTCTCCTGAGCCTTATTTTCTCTGCCTAAGCACTATCGTATGTCATAATCTACAGGAATTTGTGGACACAACCTATTCAACCCAAAGTACAAGGTGTACCATTTTAAAGAAGGGACCAAAAGCACAGTGGATCAGGGTGAATAGGACTGACAAGTTATATAGAATATGCTTTCGAGCCCATACTGAAATACAGAGAATCATTCAGTTTTTTCACTACATGAACAGCTATTTACAGATCGGCTCTGAAAAGTGTGATCAAAATTATAGTAACTTCTTTCAAGCTATGTCAAAAAATATTCAGCAGTGAGAAAAGCTATATTTCTTCATATCCAGAACATGTGCCATACATCACCGCATATATGGAATTAGACGACAGAGAAGTGTGCACTTGCTGGGAGAGCAGCAGTATAATCTCGGAGAAAGGGGAGTATCGAAAGAAAGACCACTTTACATCCCACAATAGAATAACTCATCCACTAAAGGAGGGGGGGAGAGAAGACATGCACAGGGGTGTTTGAGGGAGGCGCCTGCAGAACATCTCTCTCTTTTCCTCCCTATGCCTGATAGCTGAAAAGCTTGCTCAATGAGCCGACTCCAGCCATTCCTCCAGGCTGTTTGTCAAAAGGGAAGAGGAAGTCTTGAATGAGACAGAGAGGTAACACTTGAAGGGGAACATCTCTCTCAGGGGAACAAGAGAAAGGCCAGGGCAAAGCGGCGTAACAGGGACGGAGAACCTCACTGATGAACAATGTTTTCCATTTGCACACATTTGCATGAGAAAAGGCGGCGCAGCGGCCACCAGTTCCACTAGTTGGCTGGTGAAAGGAGCGGTGCTCGAAACCGAGTCGAGAGGCTGGGGAGAACTGGAGCAGCGGAGACTCAAAAGTGGGACGTGTCATCAGGATTAGTTGGTACAGAGAAGAAAATGATAAAGGGACACCGGGCTACCACTTCTTAAATGTGACTCATCACTGCCGGTCGAACCATAGCTGTGGTACCAAACCAAAAAACTGGTAAAAACTATTAGCAGCTAACACCATTTAGTATACACAGAAGGAGTGCTCAGATTTTAGTTGAAAAAGAGCAGGTGCAGGAGTAACTGTACATAAATATGTCAAGTTACGGCACATGTGCAATAGTTCTCTCACGAGAATGTGTTTAGATGTATTCCAATAAGCTCTGATATTACTGAACATCTGTCATTTACAGGAGGGACAATTATGTACAGAGATGTCAACCCTGTGTGTTTCGCATCTGTGAAGTCCTAATGGAGCCTTACAAAATGAAAACTAACATCTGTCGGCAGCAGTATTGGCCCTGGCCGCAGTACTGCAGTGCATGCAGCCTGATTAGGCTTGCTTCAGAACAGCTGCAGACTTGTTCTGAAAGTCAGACTTGCACTTCAGATGAGAAGGAGCACTACGGAAAAGTCATGTAGCTTTTCCTTATTAAGCAGGGAAAAAACACATTTATTTCAAGGATTTGAGCAAATAGCCTATACAGTTTGAAAAAGAAGACGTTAGGTACCACAACCGTTTCAATATAGCCCAGAACTTTTTTAAGCACAATGAGAATAAGCTTTAGATCAGGACAAGTTAAATACCTGTTAAATAAAAATAAAAAACACACCACATCCCACAAATACACGTACCTCCAAATATGCTTCAAAAGTTTGCGGTAATAAATAGGCTAATGCAATGGCTAAATCTTTATTTAAATTTCATTGGAAATGCCTAATCTGATGGTTTGATCTGAGTTTCATGACCCAAACTCACTGAGTCGAGATTGAGTGGACTAGATTGCTGAATGGGTCACATAGCTCGCCACACCACATTCATCATGCGCTGTGTGGCCGTCATTGCCTGCTCTACAGTGAAGGCAGCAACCTGAGGCATGTGCCCTCACCTCGCTGAGAATGCTAGCATTGATGCTAAAATCATTAGCTGCACTGCTTTTTATTACCTAGTTGCCCTTTTTAAACAATGAAGAACCATTAAGTTTAATGATTTTAGAAGAAGTTCTTCAGAATGGAACACATACATATTGAGACCTTAACAGCAGCATAGGGAAGCATAAAAAAGGCTGAGGAGATTTTGTGAACCATGATTAACAGCGAGCTAAGATTGAAGTCACACAGCGCTTTGGGGAAAGAAATGAAGTCCACTTCATCATTTCACTGGAGCAACAACTGTAATGGTTCCATATGAGATGAAGACAAGCATATTCTGGCATTATGATTGATGAAGGAAATCTATAGCCTATAATCTGCTGTGGGAGCAATGTTGGATCACACAATACCTCACAAACCATGTTTAAATCACTGTCCGCCTATAGCCATTTCCATAGAAACTAATACATGCATCACAGTCAACAAGTGAGAGATGGAATCTGTGTAATAAAACAAGAAAGTCCCTCTGTGTATCATCATAATGGTTATAACTGATAGACTCACAAGAATCCAGTTGTTGTGTCAGAAGATACAAGCGTAGGCATTGTTCAACTGAATTATTATTATTTTATTTTTTTAAAGGTTCCTATAAAATGTAACAATAAACATTTTACAAACAAAGCTGCATGCATTTCAACATCTTGTGATCCATTTTTAAGTCTACTGCTAAGGCTTGGCAGCCTGTTTCTCCACTTAATTGAGTTCCCTGCATGGAGCATTCCCTCAGTCACCAGTCCCCATATAGTTTTTATGTTTGCCATAATATTCATAACTACCTCTATATAGGAATAATGTTAAGCACTCTTAGTAAAATACTTCACCATGGTTTCTGCTGAGGCACAGTAGATGAGTAAATAAGGCCTTCAACATTTCTGGCTGCTCTGCAGTAGAAACCAAGCAGAAAGATTTACAACTTAAATGTACTAACACAAAGTTTTAAACTGCGGTCTACACAATGGAGGATGCATCTGGTGAAAACTGTCAACACTTTCATTAAGCTGATGGTTTTAGGACTGTGCCACTGTTTCCTATTTCTGTTTTGTTCCCTCCTGAGATTCCCACTGTGATCATCTCAAATACTGAGACGGCTACATTGACATGCTTTGCTATTTTTGGTGCAGTTGAACAGAAGACCGGCATAGGACGAGACTGGAGTACTGACACAGATATAAAACTGTGGTTTAGTTTCTCAGCCTCACATATGGTTTCTTGGTATGTAGAAAGATTGGTGCCAATTTGGCAGAAAGAAGAGGTATTGGACACATTTTTATATATAAATATAACTAATATAGGAAACTGAATATGCAACTATTACATGGCCAAATCCCCCATAGAACCTGACAACTCTCTAACTGAGACAATCTCTCAACTCAAGGTCCAATTAGTAGCTGTTCTGGAGCTTTTCCAAAGTTGTCAATATTGAAGCCTACAGGGACAAGTGTTCAGAAATATTTCATTTCATTTCTATGACAATTTGGACATCTCCAGATAATGTAATATGATTACTGTGTAATATGAAATCTCCAGAACAGCTACTACAAAGGACCTTATGGTTATATTGTTTTGTCAAATTTTGTTTCCAAGGACAATAATGAACTAGACAAGAAAAATGGAGAATGTGTATATGTTATCCAATAAATTTTTTAAATCAACCAATTCAACCAGATGAAAACACACTTGCGTCAAGCTAAGCCAGTCTCTGCCGTGCGTGCGCGAGAGAGAGACAGAGAGAGACAGAGACAGAGACTGAGAGAGAGAGAGAGAGAGAGAGGTGATTAACATGCTGCAGTCAGGATACATTTCAGATGGGCACTGGGAGGAAACGACGGGCCATTACAGCACAACTAAGGGTCTGTTAATCAGCCTATTAGGGTTTAATTGAGGGTAGTTAATTAGGAGTCGGTGGGCAGTCTGTGCTTGAGGGTCAGGGGCTGACATGAGAAGCAGCTGACAGAGGAACCTGAGCCGATTGTTACTGATCCATTTACACAAGGCCAGTGATGGATTGGCAGGAAAATTTGCCTTAATTACAGATGTCTATTTCTGCCCCCTTTAAACCTTTCAGGAGCCATAAATTAACCAGCTCCAATGAACAAGGAGCAGGGTGAGACTGTGTTGGACGTTTACAGTAAGCCCAGACTGTATGTCTCCACAAAAATCATCAAGTGCCGTCGGCCTGCCTTTGAGGACACAAGCTGTTTAAACTGAGTGGAAAATACAATATTCTGTGTGTGGTGAGGGACAGAGACAGAAACTTCTGGCTGGAGTGAGGCATAAACTCACCTCACACCATCTCTAGACTGAGACGACTCCACATCTTTAAAATCTTTTCTCCCCCCGCATATAGAGCAGTGGAAAACAAAGGTGTGCTTGTCCTCACTCCTTAAAACCAGATCTGCATAGGGCAGTGGCTACCACCAGAAGCTGATTATGGACTCTTTAAAGTTAGATTTGATTTAATGTCCCGCTCCCACCTTGGCTGGACCACGGGGCACAGGAATGTGGCTCGCTGCTAGGATTGGCCCGCTTAGCCTGGGGTGGATTCATCCTGTCTAGGGCCAGACAGGAGAAACAGAGCGGGGCCACATTCAGCTTGCCCAACTGGGGAATAAACACTGCCTGCACAGGGGCCAAAATCCAATAAAGATCCTGACAAAGGACTGCTTCTTGCCTCAGAATGCCATACAACATGTGATCCCCCTTAGGGAAATAGCTTCTATGTCTGTTCCTCACAGCCCTCCAGGTCAGAAATAACGCCTGGGGAACTTTTGGCACATGTCCTGCTGAGGATGCCATGTGCCACGACAACTTACTAGTGACGGTGGGGTCCAGCCAATCACACAATCAGTTCTAATGGGACATTTTATCTCCAAGAGGACTGGTGACATGCTAAATATACCTTTAGACACGAAAGCTGCTTTCAGCTTCGATGACATTACATGTACTCCAAAAAGGAGAACGGAGAGTAATGGAGTCATCAAGTATACTATTTCACTCCGAGCTTACACACGCTCAGAGGGTCGTAGTAAAATTACACTTGAGATCAGCATTGTACAACATGCCATAAAATACATTAAGAACATTACTGAACACTTCCTGAATCAACTATAATGAAGCTAAGCGTTTTGTCATCACAGTCTTAAGGGATCAAAATAATATCTGGAATGTTTAAAATGAAAAAGTGACGCAGCTAATTTGCAGCATTTGCTTCCAATTTGGGGGGGGGTGGGGGGGGGGGAATTGTTCAAATTTCTCAATCCTTCTTGCCTTGGATGGTGGCTCAGACATCAAAAAGGAATAAAGGCTCATTGACATGTTTGCTTCAGGCCCACCTCCAACACAGCTCACTTCACATTTCTGTCAGTCACTGCTAAGTGATATCTGGCTGGAGTTTTAAGCTCCCTCTGGCCTGGTGACTTGATACTTAAGTAACTGTGGGGAGGTTTGAGCTGTTCAGTGGCTCTCTGTGGGTAACCTCGCACCTCCTACAGCTAGTGACAAGTAAGAAAGTGCCTTAAGGAGTGTTACAGTTCCATTATTTTGAAGTACTAATGAGACAAACTACTTTTTTCCCTCAACTTTTAAACAACTTCAATGGAGTTAACTTTAAATACAAGGCCAAAAGCCCATTGATTCATTGATAATTAGCATAAGCTGCAACAATATAGTCATGGGAACAGGTTGCGTCAAACACAATAAAGCTGATCTGGGTGTAGTGAGTTACAAAGTCTCAAAATGAGTGTTCAATTTTATATAATTTGCCAATAAAATAGCTGCATTTAGAGCAGCCTATTTTGCATTTCAGACAAGCTTGATTGTGACCCCTAGCATTTTTCCCCACCACATTCCTCTTCCTCGAGCTAATCATGCAAAAATACGTTATGCATCTCAAACAGGTTAAATGAACAGAGGTAACTGCCAGCTAATCCAACTTGCATCATCTGTTACAAAACTGTGCCGGCACAAACATGCCTGCTATTTTAGGTCAACGTTTTAAGATGCCTTGTATCGAGTAGCTGACACTAAATGAAAATGTTGTTCTGTTGAATTTTAGCCATTTTCAGTCTCCACTTTTCAAGTCAAATGACATCAAGTGTATACATTTACATAAACATTGTCTTAACTGGGACACCACCCTGTCGCTCCCCAATCCAAAAACACACACAACCTTGTCCTCCACATTGGAACTGGCTTCTTCCAATGTCAGTTTATTTTAAAGTAGTTGTTGCTGTTCACCCTCTGCGACCTAAGAATGTTTGCTGAGGATTTACAAGGCGACATTTACAACAGCAGCCCAAGCGGCTCCATTCTCTTCCTATTTTCACACTCAGAAGCCCACACAGAAAACATCCCCTTCACTCTGAGAGCTCAGGCATGGTCTTCTGGGATTGTGACATTGGCTTAGTTGTATTGCACAAGCAAAGAGGCTTGAAGAAATCGGAAGGTCATTTTACTGGGAAAATACACAGCAACTTGCTCTTGCCAGAGTTCCAGCATTGCTCAACGTGAAATGAAACTGAAGTAAATAAATGCTGGGATTACATTCATACGGTAAAACATGCAAACATTTTCTAAATAACATGCAAGTACACAATCAGCTATCTGAAAACGTAATTTAGAGAGTAAGCCAGGTCTGCAGAGCAGAGCACTTCATACACAACCAATCCCACTGAACACTGAATCAGAATATATATATATATATATATATATATATAATCAAATCCCGGCAGCAAACACAGGCAGATTCTGACCAGAGTGGTAAGATTTTTCAGCTCGCGGAGGGGCTAGCAAAGCAAACACTGCTCGAGGTTTTTATGAGAAAAATGTCTGGCTGAACAAGGAGGCATTCATGTGCTTATTCATACCAGCCTGTAGCTCAGTTAGAGGACAGCCATCTGCTATCACACTCCCCCGCTAAGAGCCTGTTATAGAGGGACGAGCTGTGGATCATCATGTACATGTTACATCCATATAGACTTACTGGAAATAACACTTCTACTACAGGAAGAGAAAACAGCTCAGCGGCTGCGGTTTTGTGCCTCCTCAGGTGAACATGCTTTTCTCTGCTGCGTGTAATATGATTGTCCTTTTACAGAGCGGTTGATCCCCATAGCAGGGTTATGCTATGCCTTGTGAATAGCTGTCAGAATAATTGCCTCTGTAGGCTTGTAAGCCAGATTTCATGTGTTTGAGAAAAAGGCAAACATTTCCTTTCCACTGTGATGGAAAATGAGAGTGGTGATGCTAAAAATAAAACATAGGTTTCATAAGTTTATCTTTAAAGCTACACTAATCCATATACAAATGATACTATTTGTACATTAAATGTGGATCAAATGACGAAGTCGCCAATTGTGAAGAACCCCTCGAAATTACTACCCAACCCAGCAGCTCACCTCAGCTCTATGGAGTGTTTTGGTCCCTTTTAGCTCTTTGTTTTGTTTTTTCCGACCCGTAGCTCCGCTCCCAGCTGCAGCAGGCAGCAGTTTTTAGCTAAAACGTTCAGATACACCGAACGTACATTACCTGCCCAGCACCAACCAACAGACAAAGTCAAAACCAACGTAGTGGCATATGTAGCAAGCTAAGCAACCAAAAGAGAGCTATAAGAAGAGAGAATAATAGGCTTATATTCATCACGTGGCCAGAAGCACAACTCCAAATGAATGGTAATGCTGCTTTGTGTTTGCTGGACAAGCTGCACTGCATCCAACTGGTCAAAAACCAACGCAGCTTTACAATAAGGTAAACTGCAAAAATGTTTGGAAATGTTGGAGCAAACACCTTAAAAGGTAAATCTGAAAAGTTTAAAATGACAAAACTTTTCAGCTTCAACTGTCAAGCTAAACTTTTTATACCGCATTAAGAAGTCAAACATAGGCCTACTGACTTTTACTATCACAAAAGTGATTACATGATTATTTGATTAATAGCTTAGATGATTAATCAGTTTTGGTAACTAGTATGTTCTGTGCAAATATCAACCATGTGCTAAAACTATTTCTAAAACTACTTCCTGGGAAGTGTGATGAGAAACCAGATTTGAAGGCTTCTGCTTTTCTAACTCGCTGCGTGTGGGACGCAGGATGCTAAAGAGGACACAAAGTTACAAGCTGTTGTTTTCAATCCACAAGTTCAAAACATGAACATGAAACTACCTTTGGGCACTTGGGATTAAATTCATTTGATTTACTACTGTAAACCAGAGTTTACAGACCTAGTCACCCCAGGTTAAAGATGCAACCCACACAACTGCTAACATATCGTTATGACGTTGCATTTCGTATTGTGGTATATAAAAACCATGACATGGAACTTTTTGCTTTAACCAGCTAACAAAGAGGGAGTCTTCGAAATTTGAACCACCTCCACTCTCAGGTTTCCCATCTGATGAAAAGCATCAATGTGGAACATCAACTCTGATCTGTCAATGGCTGAATGATTTATTTTGTTGCTTTTTGTCCAATAATCTCTTAAGGTCACTTAATAGGGTGCTTTGCTACCTCCTTAGGCTCTTTGCATCCTCTCTGCTCATGTGCTCCCCTGAGATTTTGTGACTTCACCCACAATAGCTTAAAAACAAGACAAACACAAGTGCAGCATTATCCTTAAGCAAAATCTGTGCTCTCTTTTCTTTCAAGGCCGATAAAGGGTGAATGGCTACCTCAACACGAAATCCTACACAAGATATCTTCTCAGGTAACAAAATACAACAACATTTGGCCCATTAACATGATTTCCCAATATTCACACACGCCCAGGCAAACACATGTACATAACCTCATAAAGCCGACACTGCAGGCTCTCATTGCTCATCAGCTAGTGACCCAGTTGGTCTCCTTTTTGGTTGCAAGTAAACAGGAGACACTTGATTGTATTACTTGAAGTGATTATAACTGAGGACTAACATGTCAGATCTTAGTTATGGTGTTGCCGTACTTACAACCACAATATTTAGAACCACAGCGTGAGGCTTGTGCCAGAGGACTTTGTGGCATTTTTGTATTGACTGCATGAATGACAGGACAGAGTAATCAACACAGGCCAGATGTCTGAGTCTTCTTTTGTTGTAAACACTTTCCACAAACATCTCTGTGAGCAATGTGCTGGTCAAAATGCTCCAGGGCAATTTCACCAAGGTTTGACAACAAAGCCTGCGACAAACCAAATTTGTCATCTTACGGCACGCGGTAATCCACACTTGTAATCCACATAAACCTCTCTGTTCAATGCAGCCATTGTGTAAGATTCTGGAACAACTGTTCTATAAAAGCAACCTTTGTGATGTCGAGCTTTTCAACCCATCCCTCAAGTTGACCTCAGGGTGAGCTGGCCTTTCCACACGAGATTCTGTTTAAAGGCGAGAGGAGGATGCTACACGGCAGCTCTGTCATAAGGGATTTGTCAGTTAGGAAGCAAACACAGGGCTCTTTCTCACTCAGATAAACAAAAAACAGACAGCCTCGCCTCAGGTTTATCTCAGTCTATCTGCAGTGATGCCCCACTTAACAAAGCCTTCGCCTGAGAGTTGATTTGTAGAAGTATATGTTGAAACTTTAGCTGTCTGCAGGATTTACTTTCTTGAGCTGAAATAAAAGCCCCAAAATTGTAATGCTCATTCGATGTGTCACATTTGCTGCGGTCACCTAGGCTCACAGGAACTTAAATATTGAGTGATGGTATCATGCTCCCTCATTGTCGTCATCTTTATAAGGCAGACAGCAGCTGTCACATAATCCAACTTCCCCATGTAGGGTACATCAACTTCTGTCCTCCACCACTTACCTCTATTATTCTGTCATGGATTTGAAGGCCTCCTTCTTTGTCCGCTGGACCTTTGTCGATGATCTTGGATACAAAGATCCCTTCATTCGAAGAAGTGCTGTCATTGTCGTCCTACGGAGTAAATGGCAGTTATTGTCTATACATTTGTATTATTACGTGCAGATCTTTGACAAAATCTTTAAAACCTTGTTAAATCTAAACTAAACAAAATAAGTGTTAGGAAAGTTCAATAAATCTTTTGGTAAAACTATAAAAAAAAAAACTGGAAACACTGTACAGTAGGGCTGCAACAACGAATCGATAAAATTCAATTACAAAAAGCGTTGGCAACGAATGTCCTTATTGATTCGTTGGGTCTGCGTTGTTACAAGACAAGACGTAGAAAAGTGACGTAGCGGAGCTGGCTACGTCACTTTCACAAACATTCGTAAAATGGCGGAGACGGAGAAAAGCGTTCGACAAAAATCTTCCACAGCGTGGGAGCAGTTTACTTTAAATAACAGTAAAAAGTGTGTAACCTGCAAACTCTGTAAAAATGAACCTCCATGGCACGGGAGCACCAAGGTCATGTTACCATGTGGACATGCTAACATTTTAGCATTGCAATGCAAAGTTACTACTGTATGTTCTCCTTCCTCCTGCTCTCTCTCCTGCCCGCCCCCCCCTCTCCTTTTCAACCCAACCGGTCGAGGCAGATGAGCGCCCACCTAGAGCCTGGTTCTGCTCGAGGTTTCTACCTGTTAAAGGGAGTTTTCCTTGCCGTTGTGGCCTAGTGCTGCTCATGCTGGGATTGTTGGGTAAACAATCTGCCTTCCTAGTCCATAGCCTGTTGTTAAAGCTATTTGATGTAGCAAAGCCTGTTAACACTTAATTTATTATTGTTATTATTATTATGTACAGTGGGTACAGAAAGTATTCAGACCCCTTTAAAATTTTCACTTTTTTTTAGCCATTTGCTAAAATCGAAAAAGTTAATTTATTTCTCATTAATGTACACTCAGCACCCCATCTTGACATATAAAAACAGAAATGTAGACATTTTTGCAAATTAAAAAAGAAAAACTGAAATATCACATGTTCATAAGTATTCAGACCCTTTGCTCAGTATTGAGTAGAAGCACCCTTTTGAGCAGTACAGCCATGAGTCTTCTTGGGAATGATGCAACAAGTTTTCCACACCTGGATTTGGGGATCCTCTG
>JAVQJD010007162.1:0-30424 GCA_036023655.1 Nannoperca australis
CCCCCCACACGCCCCCCACACCACGACCCCCCCGGGGGGGGGGCGGGGGGGGGGGGGGGGTATTGCACGTCACAGCAGGTTTTTAATATGTTTTAGGAGTTCAGACCTCTTCCTGTTGAGGCAAAGAAAGTTTGCTTGTGGGGCACTTTTGCACATCAGGGCGAGGTAAAGAGTTGGACGTCCTCCTCGAGCATGAAGGCCTGGCCGGGAGAAGAGGGTTCAGGGGGAGCACAGTAACACGTGTGATCTGACTCGGTAACATTGTTTAGAAAATGGCCAAACAAACGCCTAACAGTAGTGTTACACCACATTCTCAGGAAGCATCGATTAGCTGATCGGAAGGACAAAAGAAATTGAAAGTTTATTACATAAAACCACATAAATGACCAGTGTGGTATTCTGCTTTATCTTTCCCACTCGGTCTTCTTAAGATAATTTGAACAGTTTAAATATTTAAAATCCACTGATACACCTGTAGTTTCTGTCTTACAGCATCTCATGCTGACACGGAGAAGGCTGGAGACATTTTAAATGTTTTTAAAGATAAAGTTGGGATATTTATTGCTCAGGATACCAAAAAAAAATAACAGTTTCATCTGCAAAATAAATGTAATTCCTATTCCTCCCGTCAGGATAGTTTATAAGTTAATAAAGCACACAGGGTCAGAGGTCAGTGGCCAGGGGCTGATAAATGGTGGTTTGATGTAATTGTAGTTTGCTTGTAATGACCCGGTGCCTGTGAGGATTGAACTCATGGCTGCTCCAGTATTTAACCGGTGTCCTCCCGCTCTCTGCTGATAGGGGGCGGTGTGGCGCACCATGCCTGCACGGTAACATGGCGGTCTAATGGCAGCGGAGTGAGACTTTCAGCAGCCTGAGTCGGTGCAAACGGGCGCGGGTGGTGTTTACATTCAGTCATTTGAGAAAGAATAACGGCGGGGTTTATATGTCCGGTATGTCTTCACGGCTCCGGTGATCTTCCACAGTGTCCAGTCCCGGTAGCAGAGTTTGGGACTCGATCACGAGTGACCAAGACTCTAGCTTTCCGGGATCCGGTACGAGGCGTTTCAGCCTTCGCCACCGAGGAAAGAAGCCTCAATTACACGCAGGGTGAGTTTTTAACGAGTGCTTGTGGTCTTTCCGGTAACGTATCTGTCGGTTACAGGCCGGTTTTAAGAGTATTATAGTTACTTAACGTCTACCCTCCACAGCCACTTTAGCCAGTTAGCGTTAGCCGTGTGTGGTTAGCTTAATAGCGTGGCCAGGAGAAGATGCGCGTCACTGGAAAAACAAACGAGTAACAAAAGTATGTCACTGATATAACTTGATACTTGGCACGTGTGATATTTGAAAGATGTGCCGAATTGACGAGGGGTTCAATATTATTCTTACTGTCAAGTTTGCGTTTATGTGTTACCCATGTACACTTGCCGGTACGGAAGAACGCATTAAACTGTCTCTTTTCTGAATGAGGTTTGGTTTGTCAGTCTTAAACGACGGGATATCGAGGTGAAATCGGCTGTACGATTCCACGTTTCCATTGAATTATTCTAAACTATGTACTCGGCAAAGTGTCAGGTTGTTTAACACACAGTGAAGGCTTCTCTGGTAATGTTACCTGCTGTTGAACTTTGAGTCAGGCAGACCAGACCAGACCAAAGGAGGAAACAGTGAGGTATTATGATGAAATATTACTGTATGTTTACAGCCGCTGTTGGCCCCTTTTAGAAAACAACCCTCATGTTTTCAGCAGTAATGTTTTACAGATACTGTGGTGTGGTGTGTTTAATGGATCCTACTGTGTCTTCATGTCTGTTTCTTGTCAGACTGAGTGAACTTTGCTCCACACATGAGGAGGCATCCAACAAGACACCCACAGCACAACAAACCCACGACTTATGGATCCCACAGACTCTGGACAAGGTTTCCACTCCCAGCTTTACCCTTAAATGCAATGATACTGTAGCGAGAGGGTTAACTGCAGTTACAGGTTGTTGACTACAAATAGATAACACTGTTACCTGTTGTACACCTGCAAAAGTTGTCAGGCTATGAATAATAAGATATACATGAGTGTACTTGTACGACTCCTGCCATAGCACTATGTTTTACAGGATGGTTTCTTCTTGTAGGGATGCAGCCTGGGAGAGTAATCTTTGATGAGATGTAATTACAGGATAGATGGAAAGATAGATGTGTACATGGTGCTTTTGGTGATGTGAGTTTATACTATAATGCAGTAATAACTCCCTCTCCTCGCAGGGCACGAGGACGAGGAGGAGGAGCAGCGTTGCAACTTAACACCCAGCTCCAAAGGACGACAACGGAAGAAAAATCCCAAATATCATGATTATGAAACTGAGGACATGTTGGACGGGAAAAGTGTCCCACGAAGACCAACTAGAAGGAGTTCAGGAAGAGGCGGGGGCGCTCCTACAGAGACTCCTGCAAAGACTGGAAAAGCTAAGAGTGCGGGTGGAGCTAAAGAAGCAACTGACCAAACACTTCAAGGGTCTGATGGAAAAACCTCACAGGAAACTCCTAAAAAGGCCGTTGGAGCCAAAAAGACTCCGGCCAAAAAACCTCCCGTGGCTGACGGGGTCCTCCCGGCCGGGGAGGGCGGAGCTGGAGATGCTGTGCAGCGGGAAAATGGGACGCCAAAGCCAAAGAGAAAGTATGTGAGGAAGCAGCCTGCACAGGAAGTGGAACCAGCCGCAGAACCTCCTGCTGAACCCGAGGAGGAGACCCAGCCGGGGGGGCGCCGCCGGAGAGGTGCTGCCAAAGCGTGAGTCGCATGTCGCCCGTGTGATTACCTCAATCATCACAAACCATGTAGCTTTTCAAATACAAGGAATCTGTTTTGGGGCAAACAGGAGCACAAATATATACAGATATTTAATAAAACCACTGAAAACGAGTCAATACATTATAAATAGAGAACTTGACATTTACTGTGTTCAGCTACCGAACAAACTATACGTGTAGTCGCTGTGTTTTTAAACTCCAGGGCGCTGAAGTATCTCCACATTTTGGCAAAGGAAGTGCTCAGTCATCCCAGCGACGACGAGTCGGGCTCGCAGCCCAGCGCCCACAGTGATGTCACCCGCTCAGACGCAGGCACCCAGAGGAGAAGTCTCAAGGGAAGCAAAGGTACGCTTGTCCAACAAAAGTAACTTCCCTTTAACTCCCCCCCCGACACTAAGAGCAGTGAAGACGGCTCTTCTGTACATCCCTGCAGGGCGTAAAGGCAACAAGAGGAAACGTCCGGGCTACGACAGTGACCCTGCAGAAGACGAGGACTTTGTTCCAGATGTTGAGGACGAGGAGGTGGAAGAAGAAGAAGAAGCAGAGGACGAGGACGAGGACTTGGGGACAGGCAGAGGAAGTCCAGCAGCTGTTCACGTCCACAGGACCTATGTTGGTGATCTCCTTGTCTCTGTCGTGTCTCTTTGAAATGTCCCCCGTCTTCAGACTCTTGTGCTTTTGGTTTGTCAGCGTTAGTGAATCTTGTGAAATGCCAGAAACACCTCAGCTCCAGTTTCAGCCGCTACATTAGTCTTTCATGTACAAGTCCAGTCTTCAAGACAACATATACATCACTCATCCAGCCTCCTTCTGTCCTGCAGACCGGCCTGTGTACCAAAACCCCCAACGGGCTCAACACCAACGTCATGAGGACAGTGTGGGAGTCCACCGAGACCACCAAGAGATTGTAAGTCGCTCCCCTTGTTTCACCAACAGAGAATATTAATGAAGCGGCTTTTCAGGACTGTGAAAACAAAGAACAGCTGCTTTAACTCTTGAGAAACCTGCGCAGGTAGATGCTCAAACGCTGGCAATCTTAAAGGTGTGTGTGTGTGTGTGTGTGTGTGTGTGTGTGTGTGTGTGTGTGTGTGTGTGTGTGTTGCAGCCGTGAGGAGCACTACAGCAGCTGGGTGTTCCCAGAGTGGGTCCCCTCCACCGCTGACTGGCACCCTGTACCACAGAGGTAGTTCCTGTTTATCCCCTGTTTGTAATTAGTTTTCCACAAGAAAGAAAAGACCATATTCTAATGCTTTATTTGTTGTTGTGCAACACTTGAATCGGTGCTTAGTTAGTGTTTTTGTACTGAGGCAGGATTGTTTGGTCACTGTAGCACCTCACTGAAGCGTCCAGCACCAGCTGGAAGCACGTGTGTTATTAACACAACCCTGCTGGAGGTTGTGGAGGATCCTGATGTACCATCTCCGCTTCTCTGATAGGTCAGATATGTCATGTGTCTTCTGTGTTACTCAGCGACCTGGAGAAATACCTGCCTCAGGAGCTTCAGTCGGCTGCTTTCAAAGTGTCCAGAGAAGGTCTCAGTGAGGAGGAGGCGGCTCTGCAAAGGCTCCGCAGGTTAGTGTGTGTGTGTGTGTGTGTGTGTGTGTGTGTGTGTGTGGTTTACCTCCCTCATGCCCCTGTGTTGGTTCTATTTTAGGTTTCAGAGCAGGTTGTAAATAAAGTTAAACATATGTTTCGGTGTGTTTCAGTTTTAAAGTCAGGCTTGGTATTTATTTATTTACCTGAGCAGGTTCACCTCAGTGCCCGCTCACCCGGATCGCTGGGACATGCTGCTGTATGCAGGTGGACCGGTCTGGGCCATGGAGTGGTGTCCTACACCCGATGGTGCGCCGGCAAGCCAGCACGTCGCGCTGGCTTGCCATCGCAGGATGGACGACCGGCACTGTGTCAACAAGACGTACACCGGGCCTGCACTCGTTCAGCTGTGGGACGTGGGCACGCTGGAGTACAACTGCAGGTACAGCCGGGGTGATGTGTGGGCTTCTAGTGACATTTCATGGATTCAAGCTTCCATTTTCTGCACAGACTGACACAGTCTGCACAGTCCACTGATGCATTTGTGCTCGTTTGGCTCCGTCACTGCCAAAGTTCTTCTCTTAACTCTGAAATCCAGTCCTCAATGAACCCACGCGTTGTTTCTCACCATGAGGATCTGTAATGAAGGGTTTTCTGTGTGGTTCCCCCCCCGGTCCTTACATCTACATGCTGTCTCTTTGCAGACCGGACTCCCAGCCCGCGTTGGCCTATGGCTTGGCCCAGGACAAAGGCTTCATCTGGCATCTGAAGTGGTGTCCTGCAGGAGGCTGGGAGCCCCCCAGCTGTGGCAGAAAGGTACGCTGCTTTCAAAGTGGACTTTTTCAAAGCCATCATTAGTATATTTGGTGTGTTTTAATATTACATCTACCCCCCCCAAGGCTCCTTTCCTGCCCAGGCTGGGTCTCCTGGCAGTTGCCAGCTTCTCCAGTGTGGTCACCATTTACAGCCTGCCTCACCCTGAAGCTCTGCTCTCCAACAAGAAGCCAGCCGACTCTGGTAGGACTGTGAATATTAAACTTGCAGCATGTATAAGTATTGTAACAATGATGTGGTGGTATTACGACCGTCCTTAACGACCCTGACTCCACCACATTCAAGTCACTGTGTCCTGTGTTCAGCAGAGGGCAGTGTTGCTCTTCTAAAGCCTGGAGTCTGTGTGTTGGACATGTGGTGGCTGCTGCAGCCTGTGAGCACACAGGACTGCAGTAACTGGAGAGACCTGCATGTCTCTGTCTTCACACGCCACAACAAAAAACAGAGAGTAAACAAATGAGAACAAACGCACCGTCCCTGTTCTGACCAGTCGGAGATTAGAGGTGGAGAATGGGTGCTTTTAGCAGGCGCCATGGTCACTTTGAAGCACCATGCACCTCGGCGAGTGATCCGGGGGTAATGTGCATCCTTTTGTTGACTCAGACGTTTGGAGTTGCCACGAAACAACATGTTATCAAGCACATGTGACATCCAGTGAGCCGTTACCTCAAATGTAGCCGCTGAGAGGTGAAGCACACATCGAAGGTGCTGTAGGGCCAACGGGAAGACACAAATCCAGCAATACCTTGTTTATAGAGACATCTGGAGGCCAGGCCGGTGGAAGAAGTGTGTTCACACAGACTGCAGATTATTTTCTCAATGAACTGATTAATCATGTATAAAATGCCTAAAATGGAGGCAAAAGACCAGGATGACGTCTTCCAACCCAAGCAGCCAAACACATGAAGATATTCAGTGTCGGTGAGGGGAGAGAAGCTGGAACGAGTATTTGGCGTTAGTTATAGACAGAATGACTTAAACTAAAGTCTGAGGCTCACACAAAGCTTCATCCGCTCAGTTCCTGGATACCTGTGGGATCATGATTATGTTATTTGATTCCACAGATGCTCAACAGTTAAGCCAATATAGCCTAAAACTGCTGTGTGACACAACTTCAGACTACACCAAATAAATAAAGTCTGTCTTAAAGCATTTATTATTTCTGACTCTGGGGAAATCTACTGCATCTGTGAACTACGTGTGGACACTTCACACACATTTCGGCTGTAATTCCACGTGATCTCCCTCTGATAACTGATGTAGTTTATTTTAGTGTAATATCTGTTGTTTTAGCTCCAGTCTCATCAGAACGACTTCAGGTGACAGCAGGTCAACTCAACATTAAGTATGTAATCAGTCAATCCGACATGGACGTCATTAACTGGGCTCATATTCAGTGTAAGGACAGTATCTTTAGTGCTCAGGGGTCTATCAAACAGTTCAATACAGCTTTAACACACACACACACACACACACTGCTCTTATCTCCAGGATTGTGTGTGTGTGTGTGTGACATTATAGGCGCTGGAGCTTGTGGTCTGGTTTGTTGAGATCGCTGCGTCCGACGCCTCTGGGCCTCTGCTGATAGAAGACGGCATGAATGAGATTAACGACGAGCTTATCTGCCACATCCATCATACACAGAAACGTGCGTGCGTGCGTGCGTGCGTGTGTGTGTGTGTGTGTGTGTAATCTGGTGAACTACTACACCAGTCTACGATCTGAGCAGTTCAGTACAGCACACGCCTCGAACATGAGCGCCCACGCTCTCGTATGCGTTGTGTTTTGGAGCATGTCTCCTCTGCAGCACGATGCAACGTGACGTGTTCCTGTTTGTGGGGTGATGACGACGTTTTGTGGGTGAAGAATGCTGATATTGAACATTTGTGTGTGAATACGTTGCACCTTCAAATGTGGCCTGACTTTACAATTAAGAAGAAAATGGCCATAAAACCTGACGTTTCCGTTCTTTTCCTCTTGTGCTTCACGGCGCCTGGTTTCCATTTTATTTTGAAGCCGTGGGTCATTGGCTCCAGTTTCCAAAGAGCTTTCTCCGTCACCCCCTGCCTCCAACCATAGCTTATAGTTATTGGATAGAAAGGTTGCAGAGCGCTCACATTTAAAGCTACATCTCCTACACACACACACACACACACACACACACGATGATGTCGTGAAAGTATGAAATACAACAATACAGAACTTTTAGTTTTTAGCAGAGCATTTGCTATAATTTGAGTTCAGCTTTTATTTTCGGACACCACCCCCCCGGGCCAGTTGCAACATTTACTTCACCACAACGGCTTTAGATCAAAAACTAATTAACTTCCACCTCTCTGGTTGGTTTTTCTCTACAAAGAGCTTTACTGCCAGCGTGACTGCACACTCTTCGCCTTGTCCATCACTCCTCAGCAGACACCTCCCTCACGTTACATCGGACCATTGGCACAATCTTTGCAGGCTTTCAACAAATAACTGAGTCGTGGTGCTTTATAGCGTCTCAGGTCTTTTGGTCCAACACGACGAGCGCTAATTGAATGCAGTTTAGTTATCTTGCGTGACCATGTGTGGAAATGATTCCCCAGAGATCCAGTGTGGACTGTGTGTGTGTGTGTGTGTGTGTGTGTGTGTGTCTCTCTCTCCACCAGCCCGGTGCTGCTCGTGACAGATAATTATAAACGGCCTTTGACCGTCCAGTCGCCAGAATGAATGAGTATGTGAATGAGAAGAGGAGGCTGTTGGAGCTGCGGGGGGGTGTGGGGGGGGGTGGCAGAGAGACAAAAGGGAGAATGTGAGATGGCGTAGTGAACGCACATCATTTACACCTCCGTCAGACGAGGATCTATCTATAATTGAAATGACAAAGAAGATGCATCACCGAGCCAGTTGTTAGTGTTGGAAGCTATAAATTTGAGGTCGAGTAGGTGACACCCCCTGTATCCCCACTCTGTCCGTCACGGGGGGGGGGGGGGGTCACAGGAAGGCCAAGTTAAAGTGCTTTAACGTGTGTCGTACTTTTATTCAGCTGTTTGAATGCTGACATTGTTTTAAACGTCAGGCTTCGGTGGTGACGTTAAAGTGAAGCGGACTCTCTTTAGGTGAGAGTAACATTAGCTGCATTAATGTGAATTTATTGCCTCTTTAACACTAAAACTCTGTGTATGACGAAGGCTAATTACCTTCATCACTTACACCAGACTGTTGGTCAGTGCATGCAGCCGCAGTAATGTACATTACATGTTAACCACAGTTTAAATCTGGAGACGTTAGAGATGTTAAAAATGGAGAATAACGGAAAGTCGTGTTCTCAAAACAGAATTTCTTTATTTAGTGTTGAGCATCTTTGTTCCCGAGGAGAAAAGAAGAGGGATGTGTGTCTGAGAAGCTGAGAGGTTGTCAGGAAGAATCTGAATATTACTTCTACAGACAACATAGTAAGAGCCATAGTGTGAAGACATGTTGATGAGAGTTGACGTCAGTCTGGACGGGATTTATAACGAAAGATACTTCTTATATAAAAGTATGAATGTGTGTTTCTCTGAGTTGATGGAAGGTGTGCAGCGGGGGGGGGGGGCAGTATTGATCTGAGCTCCAAGTAATCTAAACTGGAGGAGGAGAGGAAACTAATGACGGGCAACAGTTTTATTGTTGGGTTTTACATCAGTTAAACACAACAGTGAGTTTTCAACTGTTGTGGGGGGGGGGGGGGCTCTGGAGATGTCCAGTTGGTCCAGAGTTTCTCATCTCGACCGCTATTGGATGAAGGATGAACTGTACCTTACCTGGCGTCTAACATTAGTTTACAGCATGTGACGGAGTAACTCCTTGATTACCAACAAACAGCGAGTGATTTGTTTGTCTCTGCAGGACAGTCCGGCCAGCAGCTGCCAATATACCAGGTAGGCTCCTTGTGTGCTTCTCATTGAACAGCCGTCTCTCTGCAGCGTGTTAGATTCCTGCCACATACACATGATGATGAAGCCGAGCTGTTTGCGTTGCTGCTGCGGTGACATTGTGTTTGTGCCTGGTTGTTTCCTGCAGGCAGAAGGAGTGTTGACACTGAAGCTGGGCTCCTTCAGAGCCCCTCGCCATGAAAAGAGCGGGTCGGTCCTGTCCATGGACTGGCTGCCTGAAAAACCCCACAATATAATGGCTATTGGATTCTATGATGGTATGCATTGATCTCTTGGAGGTGTTGTTGAGTGATTGGTTCAGATCCACAGTCTGAACCCCCTCAGGATCACGTACATGCATCTTTAACTCTTGTCTTGTTCCTCCAAATAGCGCTCGCCTCCTCCTTTTTTGATCTAGTTGCTTTACATTCCCTGTTTCTGGTGGTCCTGTGTGTTACACTCATGCCCCCCCCCTCTAGGTACAGTAGGTCTGTGGGATCTGTCCACCAAGTCTGCACTGCTGCGAGTGCGAGAGTCCGGCGGGTCACTCAGCCTGCTGCCCTATCGATGCTTCCTGGCTCACGACCACGCTGTCCGGGCCCTGGCCTTCTGTCCTGCCTCCAGGTAGACACACACACACACACACACGACCTCACCTCTACGCTCCTGCTGCTCTTATTATAGTGCAGGATTCCTGTGTAGACTAATACACATGTTGTAGGAAAGGTTTGTTTCTTTGTTCTTGCATTCACAAGACAAAATGTTCAGAATCAGGAAGTCTGTGTAATCTGGTGACCGTGTCGGTCCATTACAAGAAAACAGTGATAATGCTGTAAAAAGTGAATCAAGAGCATCAGCAGCAGCACTTTAAATTCACATCCACGTGGCTCTGGTGGCCATGTTTCAGGCAAATCAAGTTTATTTCTATATCCTCTAATCATAGAAACACTTTTAAAAGGATATGAATGTAAATACCACGGAGGACCTTGTGAAGGATCCCAGGAAACAGAAATGCTTGTTTATCTTTTGTTGTAGTCGTCTCTCCCTCTGCTTTTATTCACAGCCAATTAAAATGTGGGTTAAAGCCATCGCTGGTACTTTCCTCTAAAGGCAGCTCAGTAAAACTTTGAACGCAGAGATCAGTGACGACGTTCGGCAGGAAAGCCCTCGCTCCAGTATATTCAGCACTAATCTCTCTGCTGGTCAGGCTGCACGCGACCCTGAGGACATAACCCACGCTTATCTGGCGTTAGAGCTTCAGAGAAAACATCCCAGAGTGTTGACAGAGGAAACTAAAACAAACACTTTTAGAAAAAGCAAGTTTACAACTTTAAATAAGATCAACGGCTCGTAACTTTCTTAAAGTGAGTTCATCCCAGATTGTGTCTGTGACTCTGCACAGAGGTGAACCCCGACTGGCCAATATGTGATAAAAGCTCATCATTTCACGCTGTCACCTCCCTGAAATCTGCCTGTGCTTCATTACGCAGCTGATGCATGTGCAGATGAGGAGGAAGATGGAGGGGTCATTCACATCACTGGTGTCTGCTGCGGCGCTGTGCAAGGCAGCACGAGGGCTAAAGCAATGTCCCGGGCCCAAATCAGCTTTTTATTAAAAACCTGGTACTGGCCGTCAGAGTATCATCCTCCCCGGATGTTAAAGACATTCCCCCTAAACTGCTCCAGCAGGAGTAGTCATCGTGATTTAATACGGCCTCACGATGTAAATGTCTTCACAAAGTTTCTGGAGAAATGCTGAGATCACAAGTCTGAGAAATGCTGAAAACACACTTTTTGAGAACATTTTTAAAATGTGTATTGATCACCCGGTTGAAAATGTGAGATATCAGCATGAGCTTTTTAAGCTGTGCTGATGCTCTCCAGCACCAGTGTTGGGTTGAGCCAGAGCAGCCCGGTGCTAAAATCTCCCGTCTCTACAACTTCTCTGCACCCGGTTGTCCCACATAACATCAGTGCTGTTAGCAGGCGTCTCATTTTTAGACTTTCAGCATTTCATTTGTGAGTTAGCCAAACTACATAATGAATCTTTAAATCATTAAAGAGTTAGAGGATTGCATGTTTTCACTGTTCAGTGTGACGAGTCTGTCGCTCAGTAAACCCTCTAGCGTTGTTTTTCCAGCTCTGACCAACGGCTAATGCTAACAGCTGGTATAATAACCCTTAACAATAACATGTTAATCACCTGCGGGACATTCAGAGCTGAGCAGCTTGTTCTCAGTCAGTAAAATTAGAGCGTTAGCGCACATTAGCTTAGCATCCAGAGTGGAGACCTGCTGGAGAGCTGCCAGCAGGATCAGGTTCGATCAGATCTGATGTGTTCGACTTTAACTCAGCAGCACTTTGTTAATAATACAATAACTTTGAAACTATCCCACTAAGGCCCACATCACCACTACATGTGAACTACAGTTCATTTGGTCTGATTTTCTAAATACAGAGGAACTGGAAATCAGATCAAAATATTTGTCAGTGGGCGATTTTATTCAGTTTTTATCCAGAACATTTTAGTAAAATTCTTTGTATTCATGTAAATTAAACAAATAATGTCTATCTTATTCTTATTCTTAATCTTATTCTTGGATGGAGCAGTGACATCCAGGCTCAAACACTTGCAGATTTATATTTTATATCTTTATATTCACATTGTTACCTGAAGCTTGGATACTGTCTATTTATTCCTCGAGGTAATTCATGTTGTCTCTGACATCACGGCAGCCTCATGCAGCTCCTCTCTGGTCCGACGTGACTTCTCATGTGTTGAGCAGCCATGTTTATCATTTACTGTTTGTGCTTCTCACATTCGAGTTGCTTTTCCTTAAAGGTGGGCACGTGAATAGCAAGATGAATCCTCATCGTCCTCCAGAGGACGCGCATCCTGTCTGGATCACTGCGTTTTAATTCCACAGCCTCTCTCCGTTGCTTTACTTCTCTCTTGCTCTCCACATGCACACGCCACTGTTTGTGTCACAACAGAATCTGGCTGTCTTTGTTTTATGGCAGACACCACTGTCAGATCTAAACACTGTGAGGAGAATGAAGCCTCCCAGCGCCGCGTTAAATAAATGCACATATTATAGAGATCAACCAACATATCAGCAGATAACCGCTGATCGCAGATGTATACGTATCAGCGTATATGTCAGTCGATAAATGCCAAAGAAATGTTTTTCACCATTCAATAGTTAGGAGTTTATTTTCAGCTGTAAAGTGGCCTGCTTATAAAAGGAACAAATTTAAGGAAATGTCATTAAGAAATCCTCTTGGTGTCGGGCTGTAATGTTCATTTTGAACATTTTCTCTTCTGGATTGTCAGTGCTGTTTGTCTTTTGGTCCCAGACACCTGTTGGTGACGGCGGGAGAAGACCGCTATGTGAAGACGTGGGATCTGAGGAGGCTCTACGATCCCATCACTGTTCAGAAACGCTGCCTGACCAATGAGATCTACTGGCCGCTGAACGCCCCCGGCCTCCTGCTGGCCCAGGAGAACGCCTATGCAGCGTAAGACGGTGCATCTCTTGTTGTTCCCGTGTCCTAACGTCCACAAATGCCCGTTAAGGAGCTGCCGTCACAGGACGTCTGTGGGGTGTATTTGCGCAGGATGAGGTGTCTCTGTTCTGCGAATCTCATCCAGAGCCAGCAGTTAATTAACTGACAGTGAACGTTTGTGGGCTTCTGCTTTTTAAGTGCATGAAAGAGGGTCAGTGTGAGATCTCAGTCTGCTTTAATGTCTTATTCTGTCTGTGTTGTTGTTTTATTCAGGAGTGGTTCTCATGGAGTTCACTACTTTGACCATAACATGCGTGCCTTCTTCGCAATTCCTCGGACGGGTACGCTGTGGGTGAGTGGGATGTGTTTTAATCCTCAAGAGATTAGCTCAGCTAGCTCACGTTGGCGTGGAGGAAGGAGCCACTTTTTTTGTTGTTAGTGGTGAATAAACTGCGCCTGCTTGAACTGATAAATACTGAAAGTACTCAAATTACTTTCATAACTCAACCTACCTTTAACATGCCTTATATTCACTGGAAGTAATGTAGAAAACAGTCAGTTTTTATATCTGCAACAAAACACTTTTTGTAAAACCTAGAGAATTAATTTGCAGTAATTCAAGAAGGGAAACGCAGTAATCTTAATGCCGCTTCATGTGTTTCGTTGTGTGTCACTGCAGTCCATATCCTACACCGAGTGGCTGAACAGTGTGGTGACATCCGACAGCCTCGGGGAGGTGATCCTCGCCTTGTTACCTCAGATATGCTACAGCCCTCAATATGTCAAGCGCACGATAGAGAGACGCTTTGTAAGTTTATTCTCTTCGACTTTTTAGATTGTAATGATGCTGCCAAAACATTTTATAATTTAAACGGCGGATTGAATAAAGAATCTGTCTTCAGCCCGTCTACTTGACATCTCTGGTGCCTCACGATGCAACTCAAGAAGAAAATCCAGACACGGGAGGAGTGCAGGAGGAGGGTGGAGCTGCTGCTCAAGTGCAGGAAGGAGCAGACGCAGAAGCACCGGATGCTGCGTCTGAAGGAGGGAACGAGAACAACGGTGAAAGCGGGAGAGATGGAGGAAGACGTAGAAAGGATAGATATCCCCCTCTGCAGTTCCAGACGTACAAAGAGGCTGCGAAGAAATACTGTCTCCACCACACGGACAGCGATATGGTGGGTGGACACAAAGTGCTTCCCACAGGGCTAACACATGCATATACGATACAAAAACACGTGTATCATCAGCTCTTGCATAAACACTTCAAATGATCCTTAGCCTTCGGCTTCGGAAGCCATAAGAACATTTCCTATGAGGATCCATTATTGTGTTGTAAAGGCCACTACTACTATTTTGCTAACGAGATATTTTACAGCATGCGTTGCATGTTTTTTTTATGTTAAATTAAATTTGTTTTCAGGTGAAAAAGCTGTTGATATTGCATTTCGACAATCCCAAGAGATCAAACCTGCATGCACACTTTGTGTAAGCTCAGTTCAGAGCGACGACTCGCTGCTGATTCGTGTAAACTGACTGTTTATTAGAATATACAGAACGATGTTGTCATGTTTAGTCAGGCTTCATTGTTCATCTATGTTCATCAGTGACTTCAGTGTCCACGTTGGGAGTTTGTCTTGCAGCCATGTGACACATTGAACGCTCACAAACTTAAACATGAGCTAAGTAAAAGACAATAAACATAAAACATGAGAAACAATATGTGTCAAAGAAACGCATAAAACCATGAATGTCAAGTGACAGAAAAACATAACTGTGCAGCATCAGTTAGAGTACGTACAGCCAATCACCACTTATGAATTGTATCATGTTAATTGATGATTTAATTAGTTATTGGTTTAAATTAATGTCGACCAAGCAAATCTATTGTTAGTGATAACTAAAAGAAGTTCTCGTTGTATTTTGAAGCTCAAACGTTCTACACATGTGACAGTATAATAATAATAATAATAATAATAATCTCATTCAACTTGCAGAGGAACGTTGCAGGAAGTGAGAAGCGGGCCGTGTGGAAACGCATGAAAGACACGGAGTTAAAGACGACACTGAACATGGACGAGATGCCACTGGCTGCACTACACAAGGTGTCTACACACACACACACACACACACACACACACACACACACAGTGCAGGTATCATCAGACTCAACATGAAGAAGAGAAAGATAAACACCAGAATGGAAACAGAGCTGAGGGATGGGAGAAGAGCCTCTTCCTCCTCCTCTGATGGGCAGCTATAAAGACAGGCTGAATGTAATGATGTGTAAAATGAGGAAAATGTCACCCTCGGTGGGAGGAGAGGAGGGGGGAGGGAGAGATGGAAAGCGGCCATTTGAGGGATGTGATGTGTTTAATTTTAAGAGGAGCAGAGTGGAGGGTGTCGCACTGCCCTCTGGGAAGAGATGATGGACGGGCACTTCATGGGATCATCTCAAAACGCCACTAGATCTTTGACTGGCTTTTTGTCTGAAGGGGATAAATGGATTAGAAAGAGGAAGGAGACTTGACTGAAGAGGAGGAAAGGAAATAAGAAAAGAAGAGGAACACCAGGATCATTTATGTTGATGAAGAGGGGGATAGATGAGTGTTAGTAAAGAAAGGAAGGAGGAGGCGGTGATATTGACCCACAGAAAGCTATAGCTGAGTCCGTCACAAAGGAGGGAAGAGTGGACGAAAAGTACTTATAATAAAAGTATTATTAGTTTATAATAACAATAATTCAAGTGGCGGTAGAAGTAGTCATCAAGATAAATACTTAAATAAGAGTCTAGGAAAGCTGACATGATATGTGGCGTCCCTCAGGGATCAATACTTGGCCCATTGCTATTCAGCCGCTACATGTTGCAACATAATACCCAAACATACTGATGATGCAGAGTGAAACCTGTCCTGGTCCTTAGTTTGTGCCATAAATTCCACATATTTAGTGTTTCTTTGAGAATGAAATGTTTTGTCTGGGTGGATAAGCCGTTAAAACTGAATTTAGTTTGGTAGTATATTTAATTTTCTTCTCATAATTGCGTCGATTCTGATTATGCTAACTAAAGGAAAGTGACTTGTTTGTTAGCCACTGTAGCTAACTGCATATGGGTCTACTTACTGGACACCCTGCTGGCTTAACCCACCAGCTGTAACTGTTCATTGGTTGTTTTGTGCTCCACTTCCTCATGTCGAGTAGACACTCCTCACTGTGTCTCGTCGTGTCTCCACACTGTGAGAAACTTGACGAATACAGGCTGTTAAGATTTAGTTTCCAGTTCCTCGTTGCAGATGTTGTGAGCACAGATGATCCTCCTCCTCTTCTCCTCAGGTGCGTTTCAACCCGAACATGTGCTGCCATACCTGGGTGGTGTCGGGGGGGCAGACGGGGCTGGTCAGACTAAACTGTCTGAAGAGTATGATCAGCACGCAGGCCAAGAAGATAATAAGTGAGAACCAGGCCCAGCTCAACGCACTGTACTCACCACAAGACCAGGAAGAGGCCATCCAAACTGAGACAGACGAGCTATAGCAAGAGCTCCACTTCACTATCAGAGGGTGGATCACACTCGGTGTATGACTGCAAAAAAACAGACCTGCAAATGTGTGTTTTTATGATGATCAAAACAAATGAAACACATTTAATTAGCACATACAGTAAACTTTGATCCTGTTGTGTGTCAGCAGTGATATTAATCACACGAGCGGCCAATTCCACTTTCAATTTAAGAAGGAAAAACAAATCATTTGCAGGTTTTGTTGCATTTCTACAACAGCAGCTCAGTGCTACTCTGAGCCTGTTTCCTCCTGTAACCTCAGCACCTCAGCACTCGACCAGGTTTCTTTGCCTGCGGGACGTTTGAGCAGCTGGCACTTAAGTGCCTTGCTTAAGGGTTTCCACCTAACAGTAGTTGTTGAGTCCGAGTGGGTCCAGTAGGGTTTTGGGCTGTTCCAGTATCTCTTACTTGTCATACAACTTGTTAATGGAAAACATGGCAGTGAATCCATTTTTCTGACGGCAATCCAAAATGATAAAAATGTAAATAATCAGCTGTTATAAAACCAACAACTCTCAGGAAAAGTAATTAATACGTGCTGCTTTTTTAACTGATGATAATAACAACAACATTGACAGAGAATCTTGTTTTTGCTGCCCTCCAGTGGTTGAAGTTGTCTCTGGTGATGTAGGAGTGTACTGCCAGGTCTGACAGTACACCGTGACATCACTGCTGGGTGTTTACAGGTGCAACAGACTTGAACCTTGGAACCAGAATGATGTTTATTATTTAAACTATTAAAAACGTGCATCCTATTTTTACTTTTTCAATTTCACTTCTGTTGATCTAATGCAAACCACACATTACTCTTCTATGTGTATCTGTGTGTATATATATACACAAGAGAAACTGGGTAAACCTAAAACCTTTGATTATTCTGGGAAACTTTAAATGTGTGTAATCAAGACATTCCACTGCAGTTTATGGATTTGATTTGTTCATCTTTACAAGCAAGAACATGCAGCAACAAGAACAACTCGTTCTGCCGGTTTGTTTATTGCTGTTTAGTTCAGTACGTTAAAGAAGAGCTGAGCAAGATCGCAGCGTATCTTAAAGCTTGTTTTCGCTGCTGTATTTTTGTACTTGATCCTTTTTCACTTTTACTATTTAACTCACTATAACTGAGGGACAATACTTGAATTTTTTTATTGTAACTGCTGGCTGTAATGTTAATAAATGACAAATTTTAGGTCTTTTTTTACCTGTTAAAATTATTCCTGCTGTTGATTTGATGACTTAAAGGTTTTGAGTCATCATTTCTTTTAATTGTGACATGACCTCATTTACTGTCCAGTGTCAACAAAACAAATGATTCTTATTTACAGCGTTCAGAGGTCGTCTCAAGCTTGTTTCGTGCTCATCAGCTGTTTCTTTACAGATCGGTTTCAGAATGATGTTCACCACGATAGTGTTCATTACTGGCCACATCATCGTTAAATCCTAACAGTGATCACAAACGCATCTAAATGTACGCCGTCTGCTCGCTGCTTCTTCTGCTCTGTTGCTATTTTTAAAATGTTAAAGGTAATAAATGTTTTTTGAAAACAAACTATGGAGGAAATATTTAAATAAATAAAGTTGAGGTTAAAAGTTCACCTTTGACCAGTGAAACAACAGCAGTCGGCAAAACAATCTTATCACCAGGTCCCTTTTAGTAGCTGCTCTGGAGCTTTCGATCACATCACATGATCTTCATCAGCATGTGATGTTGGACCTTGTGGTGTGATGGATTTGTCTGTTTGCTTTAGAATAATTGTTTAGATCAAAACACAGAATATGGTTCGGGTATAAAAAGGTTGATCTTTTGCTTTAAAGGGACGTCGTTCACCTGCATCTCTAAAATAATCCAGCCTCTTTCCATCATCTGCAATCTTTTAATCCACTTTACAAAAATCTCTCGCCAGACAAACAAATGAAATATCAAACACCACAGATGTGACGCGTCACCAGAACACCGAACAGACAAACAGGACATGTTCAAGTCCGATTGTACGATGGAGATAAATGTATTTACACGTGTATACACAATCCTACACAGAAAATACACAATATTTGACATATTTACAACAGTCACACAAAGACAACAACAGCACAACACGGAGCATTCTCAAACATTAACCGTCCACAGTGAACAAACAGGAAGTGGTTTCTGGAATGAATTTTACTCCATCAGACTGAAGGAAGACGCCGGCTCTGGTTTAACCCCTGCAGAGGACTTCAGTATGCATGTATCACAACTAGCACAGTGTTTGAACTTTAGTCTTCGTAGCTGTTGGGTCCGTATGGATTCTCATTTTGCATTATTTCAAAAGGAAAAATGTATTTAAATATACAGGATCTCCTTAAAAATTGGTGAAAATATAGAATTTTAAATAAGATATCTTTCCCTTGATTAATCCTTCGCATGGTGTATCAACATATTCTGACTGGCAGTTGAACAAGACGCGTCTTACTGTACATGATATTGAACAACAGCTAACAACCATGCAAGTGTTTGGATCCGAATGGATCAACTAGGCGTTTACAGTGTACACGTGTCCTTTCTTTCACAGCGACGAACAACATCAACACTTTACAGTAGCAGCGAAGCATTACAGGCATGTCAGCTGGCTTGTTGGCTGCTTCTTATGAGTGCAAAATGATAGAAAAGGATTCTCGTTACTCAAGTTTAAAGTATTAACTGGTAAGTTCCATGAAACACGCTGTGGATATTCGTGTAATGACACCGTTATCGTCCCTCTAGCACCGAGATTAAGCCCAACGTTTGATTAAAATCCAGCCTAGAGGGCAGTTTGATGTTTACAAAGACCGATCTAGCTCCCCAGAGGATGAACTCTTTTCTGAGTTGTTCATTACATAAACTTCCTGCCTCCCTCTGGCAGATTGCTCAATCTTGCAAACAACAGCTTCTGGATGGACCACTGGAAGCTAGACTTCAGCCTGGCTTCCTGATGGGAGCTGAATAGCATTGCTTGACAAATGGCTGCGAGTTAAACTGCACTGCTGGAGCATGACGAGTTAACACGCAGTGTATGAAAGATGTCGAGTGTATGTTGAGGTGTCGTTCAAGTGTCTTAGCTGCATCAAGGGTAAACCATCAGCTGACGCCTGAGGCCTGGAAGGAGTTCATTGTGTGTGTGAAGAAACAAAAGCCTAAAATCCGGCCTACTCTGGGATTCCAGACATGCAAAACACGATGGACGGACAGACAGATGGGAGCTCTGGGAACACAGAGTCCTATAGCAGATTGATGGGTAACGCTGCAGCTACAGGAGGAGATGGATCTGAAACTAATCGTCTGACTGCAGGACTAAATCATTCTTGCCCTCAGACCCGAGTTGACAGTGGAAGTGGCTGAATGCTTTTTCAGTCTGACACTGACTCATTCTCCGTCTGCTCAGTCGATACTGTGCGCTCTGCTTAGGTAAACACATGAAAGACAGGAAGTGAACATACTGCTGTTGCTTTTGTGTGCAACTCTTGACAACTGAAAAACAAACATGACAACACAAGAAGGCAAAACAACTAAACCACCACAAAAAGCCCTTAATGAGTTCAGATTTGAGGCTGTTGGTGTCTTCTACGTCTCAACCGTCATCTTATTTCCACTGAAATCCAGATGTTTTCTTCAATCAATCTTCAATAATCTCACGTTCCCGACCCTCTGAAGTGGAGACAGAGACGACTCCTCGTCTTTGGCATGATGCGATCATATGAAACAAAGTGCAGTACAGTAGAAAGATTGGTCAAGTCCAGATTAAGCTGAATTATTAGATGTAAAACAGACACTGGAGCCAGCATGGTGTGATGTTTAAAGGGAGAACTTGAACACTTTAAAAACGTGTCCTTAAGATTGGAAACATCTTTGTTTTTCGAGGACAGCCTGACGAGCATCACGAGTCCGTCTGGTACTCATTTGATTAACGGTTTCACTTCCAATTGAGGACAAATATTGAAGTTTCTTGTAGAGTAATCATGCCATACTTGCTCATTGGTTTATCACGACATCGACTCATTGGCAGGTTTTAAAGTCTGTGATCTTCCCGAGGCGACAACCAACAGTTTGTCCAAAATGAGAGGAATTATTCGTGCTTTTTTAGAAAACAACCTTTGTCAGTGTACAAATGAACGTGATGTTTGCAGTGAGTTTATGTTCTTGGTGACCAGCTGCAGGTTCATGCAACAAACACGACAGCGAGCTGAAGAGTGAGCGTCGAAACAACAGACGTCAAAGTCATCCATGTGTCCCGTGGTGGAACATTACATCAGGCGCTCCATGCTAACAGACTAGCACACGTGCTATCATGCCAGTGTATTGGGATTTGCATTACTCTGGTGTAGAAGTAGCGTTATGAAGAAAGTTTAAAAGGTATTGTGAACAACGTGTGGTCGTGGATCTGGCAGTTTTACATGAAATAGTAAAAGTCCGGCAGTGTTTTGAGTCAGCAGCTACGTCCATGAAGCTCACTGGAAAAGTCAATTCAGTTTCTCCTGAAATAGTTGCATAAATATAAACTTTGCTGCATCTTTTATAACTAATACGTCACTCTGTCATCCAGTCAGCCAGTGCTCGTCATGGACCTCTGCTCCTCCTGCTGCCACGGCCACACTGCACACAGTAATACAAACTTCATGGCAAGGTTTTCCCACACATGAATTATTATAACACAATTAGCTCTGTAACCTATCTGGAGCTACTTTAAACTAGCTGTGAGCAAGCGAATAAGTCTGGTGAACACGTTTTGCTATTGCAGCTTGTTTTCCATCATCTATCAATAAGTAGTCATTTTGTAAATGGTGCTCTAATAAGATGTGTTTAGTGTTTTGGGGACGGGGATCAGGACTTCTAATGACGAGAAGGAGGTGAGGTGGAGGAGGTCTTCATCAGGGCTCCACCTTCTTGTAGTCTGTAAACATTTGCAGGAACACACACCCCCTCTTTTTGAACAGGGACTTTAAGGAGGACTGCAAGGCTTAGTTGGCCTGTTCAATGTTAGCATGGAGCTCCTGCTTCAGCACTCTTCTACCGATACATGGATGATTTTGCTGTCCTTATTTCTTGTGATTTGAATGGCAACACAACAATCTAGCAAAACGCTGCTTCCAACAGGAGGCTGCACTGTGGACGCAGCGCTCACTGGTCCAGCTCACCCAGAGGGAATGAAAAATGTGCCTGAGCCGTTCCACGTCCATGACCTTGTCGGGTCCAGTATCGACGTCAGTCGCTGGGGTCCTGGCAGTGGGAGCAGTGGCTCATGTCTTCAGAGTAGAGCTCTACCTGGATGGTGATGCTGTAGAATCCAAACTTGGTGTGGAGCAGCTCGGTGGCCTCCTGCAGCACAGACTGAGCGTCGGCACCCTCCTCTGACGTGAAAGCAGAGAGCACAGAGCGACACGGTGAGTCTGCCGTACCACAGACTGTTCTACATGATTCTTCTCTTCGCGGTTTCACACACATCCAAATCTGAATGTGTCTTTATATAGGTTTGTGTATTATATAGGCTCTATATTGTGTAAGGAGCTGCTTGTACTATGTATACTGACAAAGGCTTTCTGTTCTTCTTTTCTATTCTGAGTAGAACTTAGTTTGATAGTTAGATTTGAGGTGATAGCTCTCCAGACTCACATGGTCATTTTACCTGAATGCACATTTTGTGGTGCCTTGACATTTCTACAGAATACAGGTTTAGTTAAAGTTAGAAATCATTATCATAATCTGGGATCTGGTGAAAGTGTCCTCGTCTCGTTTGTCAGGTCACACCTGTCTGGTCTCATTTCACTGGTTACCAACATTTTTACTGCCGACGAATATTAACAAGGTGAAACTGTTTAATGTCAGTGCAAAACCTCATTGTCAAGTCAGTTTCATTTGCTTTTACAACCTGTACAACCTTCCATCCTCAGGCCCTCAGTTTCATCTGCTACTCGCTCAGAGAAACGTTACCTATGGCCAGGTGAACGGAGACCAGCGCCTGGCCCAGGGTCAGCGCCCACAGGTGCAGGCAGTGCACAGACTTCACCGCCTTCACAGACAGCAGCACCTCCTTCACCGAGTTAAAGTCTATTCCTTTAGGAGACCCTGAAAAACAACAGGCCTCACATTAAAGCTCAGTGGCTGCTGAATGTATGCCTCGTACACAAAGCTGCTTCACATCAGCTTATAAAAAGAAATGTCTGCAGACGCTGACTTCATGTGCACCAAGCGCCTTTAATCAGCTAACTGAAGAAAATGCACATTTCCATTACTTTTCAGGTAATCTGTAATGTATTTTATGTAACTGAGTGTCATATTTGGCTAAATGCAATTTGCCAGTGATGCCAATAATGTGAGAAAAGCCATGACTGCAGTACATATGCAGAAAGTGTTAAAAGTGAAGTAATTCTTCTCTATTCTCTGTTTCTGTCGTTTCTAAATGATTTCAAAGACGCCTGAGGTGCTGCATTAGAGAGTCATCGTGAGGAAGTTCAGCAACGTGCAAAAAAAACCTTTCAAATGTCCCAGAAATCTCACGACGCCCGCAGGACGTGACCATCTGTGCTCGTGTTCTTTGTTCTGCATAAACTGAAACCGTGAAACAGCCAGCTGAGGTGTCTGTAACCTGACGTGCGGCCTTCGTTACGTTAACAGTGTGTCATGAATGCACTGAACGTCATGTGATGCTCACCTGGTCCGATCATAAAGACCCTCAGCTCGCCTGGCTCTTGTCAAAGTTTACCTTTAACACCATTGTTATATTTTCTGATTTCTGTTTACGGATTAAAACAAACGAGACACAACATGATGATCAGTGATCTTCAGAGACGTTGATGGGTGAGCTGCTTATTTCCAGCCTTTATGCTAAGCTAAACTATGCTAAGGTAACAGCCTCCTGGCTTTAATCTCGTGTAAGGTAATACCTCTTTAAAGGTTTCTGCAAATTTCTTCAGTGTTGAGAGATGATATGAATTCAGAGTCTTGTAGTTTGGGTGAAAAGGCAGCTTTGGACTTGTATCTTTTGTTATAACTTTGTGCCAAAACCTTTATCAGCAGAATCACATTGTCACAACATTGTCTCCATTCTCCCAATTTAAACATTGTTTAAGTATAAGATAATAAAAAACAGTCAACGCTGATCTCCATGTTCAGTACCTTCCATGAGTATCCTGAAGACGTCCTTGAGGATGGTGACGGTGGTGCAGAGGACAAAGACGGAGAACAGGAACGTACAGATGGGGTCTGCTACTTTATACTCGGGCTGAAAGAGAGGAGAGCGGTTGTGGACACGTTGAAGAGTGAGTAGAGGCACGTCAGATGTGTTTTCCACACTCAGAAACCCTGAAAGTGCTCAGGGCAAAAGAAAAGGGAGCATCTTGCATGAAACGTTTCACCCTCTCATCCAGAATAAACGAGATTAAATGAAAGCAGTCGTGCCTTCTTCTCTCACGTCTGTACGCAGTCAAATGACACTAAGGATGCTTTTAGAATAACTTAATCCAGCATTATGAGGTGTATTTTACAGGATAATCAATAAAAATGCAAAGAGATTCAAGTGTTGATGCTGGAAATGTAAAAATGAATTCAATGTCCTTCAATGACTTTTATAGAAAAACAGTATTTAGACCATAATCTGAATATTCTGGGTTTTAATTCTTACTATACTTTTATTCAAGTCCGACTGCATCATATTGGATTTTTATTAAAGCGCCAACATCATCGAACGGACGTTTCGGTCTCACCCTAACATGAATGTGATCTATATCTGACCCGAAAGTAGATGATGATCGCTGCCACCATGACGCCGACGCTCTGCAGCAGGTCCCCGACCACGTGGATGAAGGCGGCCCGGACGCTGGCGTTGCCGTGGCCACTGAGGAGCGAGTGGGAGTGGCCGTGAGCGACGGGACTCTGGCCGTCCTCGTTTATCTGGTGATAACCGCTGCCGTGGGCGTGGAAGGTGGTGGAGTGATGCAGGATGTAGGCCATGCTGCAGAAAGAAAGAGGTACTTAACAACAACTCATGAGCTTTTGACTACATTTAATGAGAAGAGGACAAGTTAGAAAGATGCAGACAGAAACAAGGATTAAAACACAAGCACAGTTTTTAAATTGTACAGTGAAAGTAAAATGTGCTTTGATAACTCACATTATATTGACGATGACGGCACACCCGGAGGTGACCAACATTACGTGGCCTTCAATCTCATAGTCGTTGCGCACAATCCTCTCAAAGGCTAAATACACCAGAGCCCCCGTGACAATCCAGATGGAAATGACTGAGATGAACGCCCCGAGGATCTCTGAAGAGGAAGAGAACAGAGTCTTAATCACTTTCACACAAGAGGATGGAGTTTATCACAACAGAGGACGTCCCTCAGAGGCAGAGCGTCACCCTCACAGTACAGAGCCAGAAACCAGAAGAGCAGCGCAGGTGTGATGTGTGTTAACCCTCACACTCACAGTACAGAGCCAGAAACTAGAAGAGCAGTGCAGGTGTGATGTGTGTTAACCCTCACACTCACAGCTGTCACAGGTTGCAGCTCTATACTCGTCACTGTGCATGTAGAAATGCAGCAAGCTGACAAATCGTGCAGATTCTCCTTGAGCTCTAAAACGCTCGTGAACTCCAGTTTTCCTGGAGAACATCAACTCTGACTTTGTAAAGGAGACAGGAAGCATTCATGTTAACATGTTGAAATAGTCTGTAGTCAAAGTCTCTTGTAGGATCATAAATTGGAGTTTGTGCGGTGGCCCTGAGAGCTCAATGCACTGCAGAAACACACAGGAACACAAGCAACTGTATTTAGGAAATGAATGCAGCAAAGTGGGAAAACACAACCAAATACAGGAACATGCAAAATACAATGAAACACACAATACAGACATTTCCTCTAGATGCTGAGCATGTGTTGTCAAATTGGTGACGATGTTGTTTTTATTAGTTAGTGTTTTGTCGGTTCGTTTTCTTAAGTTTATGGTTGTGTTTAACAGGTTCAGGGTTTCCAGCCCCCTTCTGTCACAGTCACTACATGTCCTGAACATCCAGTCCTCCATCACGTCTGGCGCTCCTCACCTGATCTGTGCCAGCCAAAGTTCATGGTTTTGGTGGGCGGCCGGGAGGAGATCCACAGGGAGAACAGGCTCACCATCATGCTGCCGAAATCTGTCAGGAGGTGGGCTGCGTCCGTCATGATGGCCAGGCTGTGGGCCAGGTAGCCCCCTGGAGGAAACCCAGGAAATAACTGTTAACCAACCGCGAGGCTCGCTCAACATCTGTCCACTTATTAACTGACTGGCTCTGCAGCTGTTGGAGCTGAATCTGTACACGAGAGGTTAGAAGATGCTCCCACAGTTTCGCCACAATCTCCAGATACAAACAGGTTTTTCACTTCTGTGTTGACTGGATTGGTGAATATGGTTCATGACTTCAAACACCTGCTGGTGAGGAGTGTGTCACCCACTGTGGAAACACCCGCAACCTTTCATTACACCTATGGGAGCCAGTTCAAGGCTTATGAAGCCTGTAATTAAACACTTCGATCGTCTTTATTGCTCTTTTAAACCAGAGTGACGCCTCGAGGGGAAGAGCTGTGATATTCTTTTATATCATCATAAACATCTGGGCAGTCGACCAATGAATGAGAGCCGCCATTTTATACAGTTTGCCATAAAAAGACGGGGACTTTGTTCTTTGCAGTGTCTTTGTTTCAGAGAGAAATGTGCAGCATTGCAGTTTATCCATGATGATGACGTCTGCGTGACAGGGAGACTTTCGTCTACAATGGCAGTTTTCACTGTTTTATGACATCTTTTAAACAAATAATGAGTAAATCGTTTTATTTTTGTGTTACATGACCCAAAATATGAACTTTGTCAATATATTGTTGCTATTTTTGGTATCAACAAAAGTCGGTGGACCCACAGTTTTAGTTAAATTCCTCATCTATATCCTTATATTAGTTAATCTATAGTATAGTCTTGTCAAACAGGTGAACATGAAGTAAAACGTTGTTGTTGAATCCCGTCTGTCTGACCTTCTGTTCTCTGAGCTTGGAAACATTTACCTACGACCTCGCCGACCATGAAGATGAGGCAGACCACTGACGCGATGTAGAGCTTCTTCTTGGCCAGCAGCTTGTCCACGCTGTCCTCACACACCAGGGCCTTGGTGCCGTGGCAGTGGGCCCCCACGGGTCGCTTCAGCTCGATGGCACCGGCCACGTCCCCGTTCTTGAAGGGGAAGTCGGGGTCTTTGGAGTCTGGAAAGGAGCTGCAGGGAACAGGAGGACAGAGAAGGAACCGCTTTTAAAGCATGGACATTTCTGTGTATGGTGACTCCTGGTGGGAGTATCACAACAAGACAACATGGCTGACAACAGTACACGTGTGGAAAGATCAGCTACAGACACACAGAACTAATGGCCTAAAAAGCACACAGACTACTGCACTTTCTCCAGGGACTGTGTTAATTCTCACAAACATATATTCCACGCAAAGAAGAAGTTTATACTGAACTAAGTTTTCTTTTACAGGCACGTTGGACTTTAGTTTCCAAAGTGTAACTGCAAATCTTTTGGGAATCCCTCGTCAGTAAATAACAGCTGTGAATGGAAGTCAGAGTTACCAGTACTTACACTAGTCTGGTGGTCCAAAGCAGAACAAACTCTGGTGGTGGGCCCCTGTGCTCGTCCCACATTTAGTCCCATGTGTTTGTTTTGCAGTAGAACATGTCTACAGGATGTGTGGAAACTTGACGTGGGGACGTCAGATTGAGCTCCCTCACAGCATCGACGTGTTTGTTGAACCTTTAACAGCCTGGGATCTACAGTGCATGTTGGGCTTCAAGTGAATTGATTTTGTTGGGGTGGGGGGGGTGGCTGCAGAGTGCTGTATTGTTTGGAAGAGCTACAATTAGTGGATTACAATTAGTGTTCACTGAAGTGGGAGAACGGTGAGACGGGTCAACCAGTAAAGACCCAGTGAACGCCGACAGGAGGTGTGTGTGTGTGTGTGTGTGTGTGTGTGTGTGTGTGTGTGTGAGTGAATGTATGAACCTGTAACTTGTTGCTTTTTACATCTAGACATCTACGTTAATAAACAGCTAAATTTGTTAGAAAAATACGTTTTTCGGCGTCAAGGTTACAGTAAACCGGTGTTTTAATGTCATTTAATTGCTATATGTTATTGTCAACAGGCCCTAACTACACATTAAAGTATATTCATAGAAATGACCATCTGAATAACTCAGTTTCACCCTGGATGTGCTGCAATAAACAGTGGACATCGGAGCCCTGCAGTGTTTCTTTATTTCGCCCTTTTGCTTACCAGACCTGAAATTAAAACCTCCTTTAGTGTCAAAGACACTAATATTCTACAGTCATGTCTGTGCTAAATGCTAACGTCAGCATGCTAACAGTGACAATGCTAACATGCTGACGTTCGGCAGGTGTAGAGTTTAGCATGTAGTTTAGCATGCTAGCCCTTGCGATTTAGCACTAAACCCAAATAGATTCACGTCTTCCCAATTACAGCTACGATATTATTGATTGATTCTTCTGTAAAGTTTCTTTTTAATCAAACGGCATCGAATCTGATTACTGAGGGGTGTTTTTAACGGTGCTACCTGGTGACAGTTACACATCTGACATTACACACATCGAGCTGGATTTTAATCATGAGAACAGAACAAAACGCTGACTTCTCCTTTTTCCTCTCACACACACACACACACACACACACACCCCCAGGTTGCTGTTCTTGCCATGTGCAGTGAGGTAAAACTGCAATGATGTGGGTAATGAGGTGGAAAAAAACTAATTTGGGCTCACTTGAGATAACCGCACACACACACACACACACACACACACTTCACATAGAGGATTGCCAGTGTTTCAAGATTAGCCTTTATCAAACGCACACACACACACACACACACACACACACGTCTTAAGGGATGTCCAAGCTGAAAAGGAGCAGCCGAGCGGAAAACAGATTCTGTTCAATTACACCTCTGGGACATAAGAGAAAACACTCCCCAACACACATACATGAGCACAACACACACACACACACACACACACACTGTCGATCGCTCTGAAGGTTCAAATGTGAGCGTGCAGTTATTATGCAGCCAGAACAGGCTAATAGTCTTTAGCACATCTGTAGAAAATATCCTCAACACAATACAGACAATACAAATAAGTGTGAACTACCACACACACACACACACACACACACACACACACACACACAGTAACAAAGACACACATCACATGGCTGAAATATAGAGGCTTTACTGTGTTTCAACAAATCAATTAACTCAATTATCAAGGGAGAAAAAGCAGATATTTTTTCTTAAAAGCTAAACTGTTTCTGAGATTTTCTTCTTCATTGTTTTAAGATAAACCAGCGATCTACTTCAGCACTGGACAGTAAAACTGAATAGTAAACTATTCTTTTGTTAGCCGGTTAGCATTTAGCACGTGGCTTAGCCTTTGAAACCTTTTGTTTGTTTGTGTTAATTTAATTTACGTTAATAGGCTTTATGCTTAAAAAGGTGCTTTTTTGGGAGTGTAGGTTATTCATTTTTTGTAAAGGAAATAAACAGATGTTTATTATATCCCAGTTTAGTGGGTTTTCTTTTCAACAGCAGAAAAGATTAAGTTAACTGATTAAATATTATGCTGAAAGTACCACGTGTTGATCCAAATTATCATCTTTTATCTTGTGCAAACAAGTTATTATCTTGACTTTACCAGTTGAAAATTATACAAAATCTGAAAAGTCAAAGTACAATATCCTTAAAAGTCCGAAATACTCAACAAAATATGCAAATGCTCTTATTTGACAATATAAATTAAGATAATCCACTCAGACGTGTGCATTTCTAGATTTTCACACTCTTCAGAGGCTCCGCTTCATGTCTGGTGCCTGTTATTGTGGATTATCTTCATTAAATGTGAACTGTTGAATAAACCTCTTCGACGAGGTAATAAAAGGCCTCACAGTCATTGATTTTGCCTTTATGACTCATTTTTAATCTGAAATGCCAAAAAGTAACAGGCGGTTTCCACATTTCTGCAGCAATCATCCTGAGACATTACAGTTGAATTAGCTGCTGCAGTGAGTTCCTGGTCAGTAAGATGACAACACTGCGGGGTCTCTGCACTGTCAGAGTTCATCTGTTAGTCAGTATGATGATCAGGAGAAGCGTTAGTTCCCTGACACTCAGCGTCAGCAGTGCGAGAACCTGAGGGGATATTCAGCCGTCTGTGAAATGATATGACACCAAGAGCACAGTGCATTTAATTACAGCTGCAGTCTGCTAGACGAGAGCAGCGAACAATACTCTCTGCAACACAACACCGCCTGCAGCGGGAAAACGTCGCTCCGGTGTCTTCAACAGACAAAGAAAGCGTGATTGTCTCTTTGTTCCTGGTGTTACTCCGAGGCTTCTGTGGCCTGGTGTTCAGGCTGCTGCGTTCATCTTAGCTGAACGGTTGTAGCGTCCTACAGAATCAGCAGTGATTTAACAAACATATCTATCCTGTTGTCGGCCAATTTAAGAGTTATTTAAGTTGTTATTAAGTAACTTAAATCCCACGTCTTTTTACGTCCTGTTGTGTTTCTTTAATATGTTCTCTCAGAAGAAGAGTTCAAAATTTTGGGAAATAGGCTTGTTCGCTTTCGTGCTCAGAGTTAGATGCCAATCCCAAATCTGTTCTGTAAATACCAAGCTACGGCCAGCATCCGGTTAGCTTAGCTTAGCATAAAGACTGGAAATGGGGGGAAACAGCTAGCTAGAAAACAGCAAAATGACAATATGTGGTTTTCTCAGTGACGTCAAGACTCCAGGAGGTCCAGGCCAAGAAACAGTCCAGGACATCCCATAAAACCACCACGTGTCATTGAGCAGAGCCGGTTATGTGACTTGCTGTTAAAATAGATCACTTTGGGTCTCTAAACACGGCGGCCTTCGTCAAGACCACCCAGGCTTGTTGCTGCACAAAGCTCTCATTGGTTCTGAAAGAATCTCAACGACCATCAGAAGCATTGGCATTAAATCGTGTGCAGACGTTCATGGTTCCCAGAGGAAGAATCCTAATGACCGTCACCTGGTCAATGTTTAAGGTTGTCTGCTACTTTTATGACCAGATACCTGCTAAACTAACTACATCCCCATCGGCCTGTTAGCGTGATGCTAATGCTAAACTAACTACATCCCCATCGGCCTGTTAGCGTGATGCTAATGCTAAACTAACTACATCCCCATCAGCCTGTTAGCATGATGCTAATGCTAAACTAACTACATCCCCA
>JAVQJD010007166.1:0-14036 GCA_036023655.1 Nannoperca australis
CGGTCCAGGAAATGGTGGCCGAGATAGTCACGCCCAGAAACCTGATGGTATGAACACGCTCCACACACTCGCCGTTGATGTAGAGGGGGGCTGGGTCCGTGCGGTGCCTCCTGAAGTCCATGATGATCTCCTTGGTTTTTCCTTGGTTTCTCCTTGGTTTTTCATCAGTATTACCATTTATCTAATAGTAACATATAATATATATCAGTCACAGGGGCTCAGTACCTTTACTGTTGATACTGTGATACTATTCTTACTTATGAATCCAGGAGTTTTACTTCTAATGGAATATTCCTACTTGTTGTATTGGTACCTTTTTTTTGACTTGGAGCAACATACAACAACCAACTCAGATCTTTGCTTTATTCAGTCCAAGTTGACAAGTTGTAATACCCAGTGGACACACTGCCATCTTGCTTAAATGCATCCATCATCAGATTAGTTTGATGTTACACACAAAATGTGTGTACTTGGACACATTGAGAGAGCCACATCAGTTAAAAAGTAGAGTAAATGAGCACAGAAAAATAATACTGCCAGACAAAGGCCACTGCAACTGGCAAATCTGTGTCAGAATTTCCACAGTCAGCAGAAAAGGACTAAAAGCAACTCACTGTGGTACACTGCAAAGGCATTTAGCACATGCCAAAGCAAACTACCCTTTCTCTCCCAACATGCAACCACCCAGCAGAATATGAAATAAAACAAATAATCTCTGTTCCCTCAAACACTGCAAATCATTACTTTTGTTTCCGTAAGGTGATAAAGAACGGGTCATAAAGAACATAGACAATACGGAGAATCTTTCTCTTCTCCCTTTCTGTCCCAACTAATTAATGTAGGCATATCACTTTCTTCCTCTCTTTGAGACTTTATAATTTTATTTTAAGTTACCATTTCTCTCTGGTTGTTTTTCCTTTTTTCAAACCTTTATTAAAACATTGGACATTCTGTGGCTATAGGAATGTATTGCATCTATTCTGGATACTCTGGACAAATCAGCAATCGGTATGTGTGGTTTCACATTATAAGCCACTGGGGGTAGTCCAGGGATTTTGTGGATTTCTGTAGATGTGAACTCCACTCCACAGTTTCCACAATAGATTTCCCAGTAGATATTTTGATGTGGGTCTTTGATAAATAAAGAAAATAAGCAATGAAGAAAATAAAGCCTTTTTGTTTACTTCTCTCTAATTCACAAACAGAAACCATGTCAGCATTGTGTCCTTGTGTGCAACATCTTTTCCACTCTGTGACAGAGTAATATTATAAGGAGCCAAATAGACAAGAGGGGCTCTCATCGCTTCCAGTTAACTGAACACGCTCATTTGGTTTCACCATATGGTGCCCCTACCAAGCCAGTGGCTGTGTGGTCATTTCCACAGACTGATGATTCATAGAGGGCCATGGGAGTGCCAGTGTAAACATTGTTGGAGCAGAGACCGTTGCTGAGCTTCGTGCCGCAAACTGTTCAAAAAATGTTTGGTCTGGAGAAATTATTTTAACCAAAGTGCATGTTTCATCTGCATGAATGTTTTTAAAGATGAGTGAAATATTAATTACAGGTTCAAACTGTTTTTTGATGTTAGGAAACCCAAGCAAAATACCCTTTTATGGGGCCTTGTTTTAAGTGATCCTCCTGTTGAACGATCATGTAGTTGCGGTTTGCTACTTTCCAACCGATGAACTTGGCAAGGTTAAACTACGAGCGTGGGAGCTCTGTTCCATCCCTGGCGGCTTTATGCTGTATGTGGCCAAAAGTACAAGAGGTGGGGAAAACAGTGAGGATTTTTTACTGCTGTAGCAGCACACATGCAGTCGTTCCATCGATGACTCACACCACTGGCTCTGCATCTTTCCACAAGAGCCATAAAAGTCAGGGGCCTGTAATGACTTTCACATTGAGCAGCAGAGCTGTAAATGTACTCCCACTATCTGCAGCTCCTGAGTCACAGCATAAACCACCAGAAGACTCATCTCTAAACTGGTATTCTGTGGCATCCCCAACATGCTTGTCAGCTATTGCCCATCAATGGGCAGGCAAAATGCTGAGCATACATGATACAAATCTCCCTGTATTGGTAAATGTTGCCAAGTTAAACATCTGACGTAAAAAGGCCACAAGATCTGAGAGAACTGGAGGAGCAACAGTCACTTTTTTGACTCCCAAATGTTATTATTTACACCTGGTTTCCTACTATGACATGTCAAAATGTTTTCTTTAAAATAGGCTTTGTTTTTTTCCATCAGCGTTATGTAAAAAACTTTTGTCACTCAGGGCATCTGTGGATTGGAGGGTCTGACCTGTAATTACCCACTGATGCAAGATACATGGGGACTGCCAGGAGAGCAACTGTGTAGACATTGTGCCACACCAATATGACAAAATGGTAAATTGTTTTATTTGTTGTTTCGGACTATGTAACGATTTGGAACCTACCCATCCAGTGTTATAATGTCAACTGACCCTTTTTATCATCTCTTGAAGAATCATGAGGACCATGTTGACCCTGCTGTCACCACAGAATTATAACATAAATGATGGCTGAATTCCATTTAGCTGCTTCGGTTTCAGGGTCCTGGTATTGTTCATGCAGGCTTACTATGACTCTTGAAGAGAATAGAGCCACTCTTAACAGTATTAGTAACATATGTGCTTTTCCTATAATGAAAATTCAAAATGTCTGGTGTGAAGAAAGCCTATAAATCTTTGTCAGTTATTTGAAGGGAGATCCACTTCCTGTGGATTTCAGCAAGATATATGCATATACATACCACAGATTTCTAAACTCATGGTTAACTCACAAGCCTTTTCCCGAGCTTTCAACCGAACACCATGGCCTGCTAGTACCTGAACCTTGAGTTTAGAATATGTCACCATGTGTTCCCAAGGTCAACAATTGACCTCCACATTCAATATAAATACAGCTTTTTCAGGCACTTTTTTTTGTCTGCACTCAGCTCTGATCTTAATGAAAACACATATATTAAAGCCATAAACACACATTTGCCCTAGGCCTATGTTTGTTAACAACACATACTGTGACTTTTAAGGAGAATTAAGAAATCTAATTAGCACTGGGGATAAGAAATTCCATACTATTAACTGTGACTGTGGCTCCTCAAGGCCCCTGGCCTCCAGTTAAGGTAACACTATAATCACAAGAGGAATTCAGCTGGATCTCCAGAGAGGATGCGATTAAAAACACATTCTGGTAAGAGGAGTCTTTTCTGACTGCATTCCTCAGATTCTCTCAAGGGCGACAGATGGTTTCATTCTGACATCTTTCAAATGTGTGTGGAGCAAAACACGACCTTATGCTGTTTATGAGCAGACTCAGCAGTGTTTGCCAATTTAGTGTAATCTAAATAACCAGAGTGTTAGCGTTGATAACAGTGACCTAACACATCTGTGTGGATAAACGTAAGTTCTTTGCATGTAGTCTGGGGTGTTTCAACACTAGTTGTGTAATTTAGGTAATTTTGCAAAACATTCTGATTAACTACAACTTGGGTTATTTTTGTAGTTTTGGCAATCATTTTTTTTGGTCATGATAACATTGCACTCATCACTTTAATTGCTGAGATTTCTGAGACTAGAAAGACACTAAAAATAAGTATTTAATTCCAAAAATTTTGAAAAAGAAAACTGGCCATTGAAAACATAGATTGCAGTTTACAGATCAATCTTCCTGGTTCAGCTACAGTTAAGGGTGCAGCTACCAAGTAAATCACCATGAACTCGTAAATCACCATGAAAGGTGATTAGGTGGAAGCTGACCAGGAAAGTACTTGAATGTCTAATAAGATGCCTTGGTCACTTCCATTGCGGCCTGACATAATTCCATGTATCTATCACAAGCAGACAGTGTTATAGTCAAGACCACCTAAACCAAGACCAAGACATGACCGAGACTTTCAAGGGTCTAGATCGAGATCGAGATCAAGACCAAGCAGGTCGAGACCAAAACCAAGGCAGGCCGAGAACGAGCCTGAGTTTGATGTGGTCCCAGCTGTCTCAGGAAGCCTAACATTGCAGAATCTACACACTGCTGTGTGTTTTCTTTTGGATGATGTTTTGCAGATGGCAAAAGTTAGTGTTCAGGCCGTGGGTGGAGAGACTCGGACAGGGTCTCATTATTATCCCAATGAGCGCATTTGTGACGTCACAAGTGAGACAAATTCAGAATGGCTCGTTGTTCACATGCGTTCTAAATTTGGCAGACCACAAAAATATGACTGGGTGGTCTTATTTCACAGTTTGTGGGTAGGTATGGACTGCAGATACCCAAATATAAGTGCCAAAAGACTACAAAAGTGGGTTTTTCATGTTATTTCCCCTTTAATGCTGGTCACAGCTCCACAGAGTCATAAATGCATGCTGTGTTTAAGAGCTGGTGGAAAAGTGGGTCATCTGAGTGTTTAATTTCAAAGTGGGAAAGATGTTTTTGTAAATAGATTACAATTAGAGCATATACATTTACCAACCACAGACTCTATACAGTGACCTAAAAATGTAAATATATGCTTTAAATAAGCTACAGCTAGTTGTTCATCTGCTGAGAAAACAGCCATTCCAGGCAGAAAGCACATTAATGCTCACATTAATGCTGCCAAAAATAAACCCCCACCCCTGTATATTGTTTGCAAAGTCTGAAACAATTTAAATTTATTGTGGTTACATCTCCTGGTACCCTAGAAAGCACATGCCAGGCCTGCTGGAATCCTACTCCGCACTGCAAAATGCTCCTTGTTCTAACTTCATTTATGTGCTTATTAGGGTCACATCCAGTGATGTATGGATGCAACCTCAAGAGTTGTTCTTCTGCTGGAAAAACAGCCAGTTCAGGGGCAACAAGTGGATACAGGTGTATTCACTTTCTACCACTCAACAAAGAGGAGCAACTTCTCACCAAACATCACAAGAGGAGAAACTTCTCACCAAAAAGTGATCCTATAATTAAGGTTTTAGCTTTTAAGATGAACACATCGCAATGCAAACATCAGAATTTCACTAGTGATAGACAAGCCATAATGTACGCCATAACATCCATGATAACAAAATCCTCAAAACCTAACCTGTACGTAACATCTGTGTGTAACACAAGACATTTGTTAGCACAAGAAGCTTTTTGAAAGCACAAAGGATCAGATCTGAGAAGTTAAAAAAGTTTTTAAAAATCTTGTTTTTCTTTGCCAAAAATTATTAAATGTTTTGATTTTAAGTAGTTGTTATCATATATTTGTTTTACCCTAACTTGGTCAGTTTCATAATTAAAAACACACAAACTTGGAAACCATTTCAAGACAACTCTTGTCACCTTCATGGCTCTATTTTCTTTTATTCCACTCCATGCTGTGACAAGTTGGACTGAGTTGGTCAGACAAGTTGGTCTGATTCAACTAAGTTCAACCCACTCCTTAGCTCTTGTTTTGAAGGAAAACATTCTTTCCATCCTGCGTCAGTGGTGTGAAAAGGGCTCTCAGAGAAGATAAAGAGATCAAAAGATTAACCGAGATGTCTTTATCTGTTTTAATAACAAATTGCATCATTGCTGTCACGAGTATTTTCCCTGTCTGTATCACATTTAAAATACAGTAGTAGAACTGCATCCTAATTTCATATAACGTTACAGTGCAGCTTGTGCCGCAGCTATTGACTTTACAGATTCATCCAATTAAATTGTATTGATATAGCACCATATCATAACAAAGTTATGCACAATCATGCAAACAAAGAGGGATATTCGCCCAGAAAGAACATCAATAACATCATACATTTTTTGGCTTGACAGTATTAATGCCAGATTGCCAACCAGGGCAAAGTCACATGTGTACAGACCCCTCTGGAAATGGTTTCATTGTCAGCCTGCTGTCTCTACTGAATTTCCCAAAGCAAACTAAACAGCAAGCTCACCTATCTTTTCTTTACTTATTGTTAATTTACATATTTGTATTTATCGCCAATGAGAGAGTTTTTCTGTTATCTGTCACAGAATTTACTGCATGGACAAAAAAATCTTGCATTGTGGTGAATGTGTGTAATGAAAATGACAATATCTCTGGTTCAGCTGCATCAGTTTTTATCTTTTTTTTATTGTCCATTCAACAATGTTATGCGAGTATAATGCTACATCACAGGAGTATTCTTTTATACCATCTGGAAATTTTGTCTTTGTTTACCTCCTTTGCATTGATGTAGATAAAACCCAGTGACATTACAATTGGATGTGGTCACAGGTGGGACAAAGCATACTACACCCATCAGCGATGCTGGGTGTGGTCAGAGGTGATACAGGCTTGAAACGTTCAACCACAGAGTACAGTGAAACACTGCTTTTCAGCTAGGTGTAAAGTTACTCTTGAAGTCTCATTCATTTCTACATAATGATGCATTTTTACTGTTTTAAGTAGACCATACTTCTGACCTTGTCTGTGGGAATCGACCAGCTTCCTTTGTTGTGTGAAGTAGGAGTCTACATAATATGCCAGCTCAGTGCCTTCCTGGACCATTATTTTCATCCTGTCACATATTCCTAAAATCTGCTAAAACAGAATTTATGTAGATGAAATTTAAACAAACTGTCACCAAAGCAAATTCTCTAAGCTGTAGAATTTCACAACATTATTACACACGCTCACATCTTGTGCAGCTGTGCCTGTTAAACTCAAACATGGGAATTAAAATTCCAAGACTTGGGGACAAATTACATGATACTTTCCACATGTATTCAGGTTGCATTAACCACAGGATTTTACAAAAGCCCAGTTGGAAATATGTATAGACACAATCTGGTAAACTCATAATTTTTTTGTCACTGTACAACATAATGGTTTCTTTTTCATTTTAGTTGATTTAAAGGGATGCTCACATCTTTTGCCATGCTGAAGTTTGTAATGCAGGCTTTCTGTTATAAATGTGAAATCTTATAATCCAGGAAGATGAGATCATCAGGGTCATTTTTCTCTCAGACTTAAGAAAGTTCCCAGCAAAGTCCCAGGTGTAGTACTAAACATGACTGATCTTCATGTGTAAAATTGGTGGTGAACCTTTTTTATTGCAGATTTTTATCATTATTTGCAAGCCTGTATTTTAAAGAAAAGTGTCTCCAAATCTCAGCAGAAGCCAATAAAATGTGTTTTGAAGTGGCACACAGATTAGGCTGATAGTACTTGAGTTGGTTTCATGCAGTGGCGAGTTGGCTTCATGCTTTTGCTCCATATGTGGTGGTAAGGAAAAGCAGTGAAAGCTCTTTGACCCGAGGACTAAAGAACAGGCACACCCTCCAGTGTTTAATCTTTTCCATGCTTCTTCTGATAGTATCGTTACAGCATTAGAGCTCCCTGAAGAATCAGGTTGATGTTATTCTATATTCTTGTTATTGTCAACAAATCCCATAAAAACAGCAAAACCAACAATGTATTATTTTGCCTCTCAACTTCCTGACCCTGTGTGTGGCACCCTGTCTATGGCTCCTACTGAAGTTGTAAATCTTCATAATAGGGTCAAAAATAAACAGTTTCGGACAATGCTGAAATGCTGATGTTTAGCAGATATAATGTTAGTTTAAATAACAGGTATAATATCTAGTTTCCATCTTAGTTTTCCATATTAGCATGCTAACATTTGCTCATTAGCACTGAACACAAAGTACAGCTGAGGCTAATTGGAAAGTCACTACCTGTTGACTGCATGAAACGCAGAGACCCCCAAAGTGATTGCAGTTCATCCTGAGGGGATCATGCATGTCTCTACTAAATGCCATGGCAATCCATCCAAACCAAAGTGACCAAGTGACCACTTCCCCTAGCAAAAGTCACACTAATGACTGAAAAAGACAGTTGGTGAAGAAGAGCAATGTATGTAGTACAGCTGGCTGAGGCCCTCATACTGCATGAGCCATCTCTGCTGCGTGCCTTTAACCATGTCATTCTCTCACCTAATGCTTTCCAAAAAGTATAATGAAACACTAAAGCAGCCTTCATTTGAAAAATGTAGTTGCTGTCAAGAGGGAATTTATATATAACTTTGTGTCTTTCTCAAATAATAGCAGACTTTACAGCTGAATCAAATAAAAACATACTTTTGTGTGTCCTCACTGTACTCTGCCGGTGATCTGCATTCATTTTCCTCTCTTAATTTCCTCTTCAATTACACAAATCCTAAAGGTGACATCCCTAGGAGCAGGACATGAATGAAAGGTACACGGTAGGCTAATAAAAGACCCATTCAGTTTTTGGCTGGCAGGGGGACCATTTACGCCAAGTCAAGTCTTGCTGGATATTTTGACTTTTAATAGTGGATTAAGAAATCTCCTGGATGAGAGATGTGAGGGCCCCGGAGCCCGTGGCCATTATCTGGGAACTCTTACTGAGGTCACATGGCTTGGAAAACAGCTGCATTGAGAAACTACATCTAATTCTCTGTTCGTGAGAAGGAATTTTCACGTTCTCTTGGTTCTCATGAGCTCATTCAAGAATGCTGCGCAAAGTTAGAGACTCTTCAAGTGGGTTTTTTCTGCCTGTATATAACACATTTTCTCTAGAAAACATGTTTGCATGTTTTTAATGTAGCCATACAGTAATCTAACAATCCCAAAATGTCAATAATATAATGCTGGAATATTCCCTTTTACTACAGCTATATTCAATTTCCATTCTCTCTCTTTGTCTTTCGTCCTCTTTGCTGCTGGTATTTGTGCACTTGGCACTTGTGCAGCAATGCCTGTGCAAAGTTTCCTTCACTCTCCCTCTCCTCCCACTTCCTCCCACCACTTCTCTTGCTTTGGCTCCTACTGGCCCTTCGCACCATCTTTCTTCTCCTCCTCCTCCTCTCTCTGATCCCCCTCTTTTTCTCATCACTGTCCTCTGTTCAGTCTCCCACATCCTCTTGGAGTCTTTTTTTGGTCTCATGCTCATGACTCATCATCCCACATGGAAACATTTTCTCTGTGGATGTGAGGGAGCTTTTACGGCTGAACAACCCTCCCCCCATGTTGCAGCAAAAGGCAAATGTTAAAAAAAAGGAAATCTGCGATTTTTCCTCTTTTCCAAACATTGCTTCTTTTGCTGAAAGGTTTACAAACTTGTCTATGATACATTTTAGTATCTGGTAATAGCAGTATGTGTCTTCTCAGGCAACTTTGCACTCTCTTTGAGATCACACCAACTGTAAGTGAAGACTGCCACCTATTGGTTCATCTCTGCTCTTATGTAACCTGTCCAAGGCATTCCCAGTTGGGTCAAACCTCTCCAGCTATCATGAGGCTGCTGAACAGATCAGCTCCACCTGATATAGACACTACCAGAACTGCTGAGCTATATATGTCATCAAAATATGTAAGAACATTTCCAGACACAAACTTATCCATTAAGATCCAGAATAATAGATTATGGTTTTGTGATGAATATATATCCATACTGTTATTCATTTGCCATGTTACTAAAGCTAATTTAAACAGTACTAAATGAAAAGGCCTGCAAACGCCAGTGTTCTGAAAACTATGGGAAGTTTTTGTAGTTTGGCTGCTGATTTGGCTGATTATCAACACATTCAACAATTGGAACTTTAGCAGTATCTGTGACTCACAGGTCATGGAGCCAATAAAGCTACTTTAAAACCCTTAACACCATTATTTTAAAAATCCTCCTTATAACTCCAGAAAGTATTTTTGTCATGTTTTTAGATTTTCTTTAATTTCAAAGTAAGGGGCAAAATGTCAGACTCTTAAAATTCCTGCTTTGCAGTCCTCTATAACATCATGTCAGTGACATGTGCTATGATGGAAGGCAGAAGTCACCTTTGACCCCTGGAAAGAATTACCTCACAATTAAGAGCCCCTGGCGCTTTGTGAGAATCTGTTCAAAATAAGCAAGGTCATTGATTCAGTTAAGGTCCCACAAGTTTTCTATTTTTCATTCAAACATACCAAAATATAAAAAAAGAAAGTTTCCAAAAGTCTTTCCTTGTGCTTTTCAGTTTTTTCTGTGTTCATGTTAATTATTTCTAAAATCAGCTATCCTTCTGCAGGCTCACTGCAAACAAAAATAGGATGATTGCACAAATAATACAAAACAGTGATCTCAGCCACTTCAAAGGGAGAAGGTTAGAGTGGAGATGTGGGAATGATAAAAACTTCTAAAATGTGCAGACCATTTGTATGGATGTGCTTTTTGTAATGGCTATAGTTTATTACAGTGTGGTATTAAATGTGTTAAACAACATTCTAGTCTTGGTATTTCATGGTACAAACAGCAGTACCCAGTGAAATCTAAAAAATTGCACCAATGGTCAGCCTTTTGTCTGACAGAAGTATTGTTGCTAACGCTCAGTTAATGTTACCATTTGTAGAGCTGAACTTAACAGGGCATTACAACCTTTAAATCTTACTAAATCAATTTACTGCTGTTTGTGTCATGTCCCGCAAATTATGTTGAGTGTGTGTTTGTGTTCTTGAGTTTTAGGTTTGGCTACTTCTTGTTTTATTTTGAAATATTGTTGTCAGTTGCTAGTTCGTCTCATTTCCTGTTTCATGTCCTGATCGTTTTCACCTGTGTCTGTTCCTTTGTGTATTTAGTCTATGGTTGTTTCCTTGTTCTATGTCAGTTCGTCTTTGAATCTCTTCATGTTTTGGTCTACGTCACTTGTGAGTATTCTGAATTATAGTGTGAATATCGAAGTTTTGGTTCAGTCTTTTATTTTGGTATTTGTCTTGTGTTTTGCTGCCTTGACAGTATTTTTTTTTTTTATGGAGTTGAGTTTGTCCTCCAGTTTTATTTTTTTAGTTATCACTATTAGTGATTTAGATTGTTTTTGGTTACCTATTATCTGAACTTTTAAAATACGATTTTGAGTCCTTTTTCGTACCCAGTCTCGGGTTCCTGACAGTTTGCTTCTGTGGGGCACTTTACTTTCAGGCTAAAAGCATGCATGCATGCATGGATCAAACAGAAAAGACCACCTTTTTAGAATAAGTCTAAAACCTTAATGGCCTTCTTCATTGAAACAAGTGACTATTCAACTTGCTGCTGGACCCACAGCAGTAAAATGCAAAGAGCCTATTTGGGAAATCCAGTATGACCTTGTGTTCTTAGTTCAAAGCATTATCCCAGCTGGTTCACAACATTGCCTTGACATATTTTATGTATCATGTGCACCTGTAAAACTGTGCTGGTTATCTGCACGCATCAAGTTACTTTGTGGTCTAAAAGGATTTTAAAGTGCACCAAAATGGAACTGTAAAGACTGATTTTAGTATTCTCATGCAGGATTTCAAATGAGCTGGTTTCCCCTTACTGATTGCCCCATTGTGCTACACAGGGCTGCTTTATGGAGCTAAATTAAGGTCATAAGTTTTGTTCATTCGGGGGAAAAAAAAACCTGCATCTGAAAGTTCAAGTTTTGATGTTGAAGTTTGAAAAATTAGATATTTGTGTATGAAAAGTTTTTATTTTTTTTTTATTTTTTTTTTTTATTTTTTTTGGGTTTCAATATAATTTTGAGCCAGCAGGTTGACCTGGCGGAGCGGACGCCATTCTATTTTTGCTGCATTCACAGACGCTGTATGAAGGTGGGAAAAATCTGAAAAATGGTTGTTCAAATGCACAATTTGGCCAAGCGTATTGCTCTTATACTATGATTGGTGCCCGATGCTGTCTAAAACAGGTTGTTAAACGGAGCTTTGTCACTGGCATCAGTTGTTTAACTGCCAATCACATGAATTTAGTGTGTAGAAAGTGTGGAGTCATACGTCTCCCAGTAACTACAGTTTCCTGAAGGCAACATGATGGAGCCAGGTCTTCATCCTACTGTTCATGCTGTCATTCTTCCAAGCCCCTCTCAGTTGACGCCAGGCCAGGCCAGATCAGGGTCAGAAGTCTGAACTGAAAAAAAAAAAAATCTTGAAACTGGGAAAGTTTTTCAATGTGAGAACCTAAAATCTGAAGAGGGGAGAAAAAAAAAAAACTCATATTAAAGTGAAATCGGAAAGTAAACTATTTATTCAAACAAAACTTTTCACACTTATTTTTATTTTGAATACATCACTACATTTTACAGACTTCAACATCAAAACTTGAACTCTAAGATTCAGAATTTTTTTTTTTTTCTTCGAATGAACAAAACTTATGACCTTAATTTAGCTCCATACTTCTGATCTATAAGAAACCTGAGCAAAATCTACTCATTCACAACACATGCTTTAAGTTATAACATGCAATGTTGGAATAACTGTACCAAAAATGTGAGGTCAACAGAAAATATCGGAGCCCTACTCACACTCTGTCTAAATCTCACAATCTGAGTGAACTGGTAAATAACATAAAACCCCACCCAAGTGCCAATTACTGTAAGAGTGACCAAAACATGTGTAACCTAAACTAATACACATTTTGGCTCCTACACTAAGGTTTGTACCACCTACCTTATTAACTAGTATAAGGGAAGTTACTTGAAAAATGTAATTACTCGACAGCGCAGGTAGCACCTCGTGTTGTGTGTGTATAATCTGGCCAAGTTGTAGTCCTACACGCTTCTCTACCCTAAAGTCAACAGAAGAGGAGTTTTTAAAAAGCCAATTAAATGTGGACTCTTAAACATCAGATCATCTAAAGCTTTTCTAGTAAATGATCTAATGATTTTCATCAGCCTTACTGAAACCTGGCTGTGTCATGATGAATATGTTAGCCTAAATGATTCCACTCCCCCCAGTCACATTAATACTCACCTCCCTCGAGGCACAAGCTGAGGAGGTGGAGTTGCAGCCATCTTGGGCTCAACTCTAAACTAAATTAGAACTCCTTCGAAAGCCTTGTTCTTAGTCTTTTACATCTAACCTGGAAAACACTACAGCCAATTCTATTTGTTATAGTGTACCAAGCTCCTGGACCGTATTCTGAACTTTTACGTGAATTCTCAGTTCTTATGAGGTTTAGTCCTTAAAACCGTAATTATTGTAGGTGCTGTTAATATCCATGTGGATGTAGAAAATTATTGCCTTAATGCTGCATTTATCTCCATTACATTCAATTGGCTTCTGTCAGTGTACATAAACCCACTCACTGTCTTAACCACACCCTCCACCTTGTTCAATAGCATAGAAATTGAACATCTAACATCTATTTTTTTTTTTTTTCTCAATTGGACCATTATTTAATTACTCTTGAATTTCTATTACTGGACTACTCACCATTAGGCAAACATTCCTACACTAGATGATCTGACACTGCTGTAACTACATGTAATTAAATTATTCCATCAACATTGTCTCAATATATCAGGATGACTCCTATACTATATAACTATTTCAAAGCAATACTACTCATCATTAATAGAAGAAAATAAGAACAACCCCAGGTTTCTGTTCAGCACTGTAGCCAGGCTGACAGACAGTCACAGCTCTGTTGAGCCATGTATTCCTATAGATCTCAGTAGTAACAACTTCATGAGCTGCTTTAATGATAAAATTCTAACTATTAGAGACAAAATTCAGCACCTCATGCACTCAGCAGGTACTGACTTATCTTCAAACACAGGGATCTTAGAAACAACTGTAAAACCTGATATACAATTAGTTGATTAAGGTTGATGGGAGATAATGCTTCCTCTAGGGCTAAGCAATATTACTAGGAAGCACTCCAAAAACGTTTATCGTTATGCAGATGATACCCAATTATAATTATCTATCAAGTCAGACCGAAACGATCAATTAGCTAAACTGCAAGCATGCCTCAAGGACATAAAAACCTGGATGACCTGCAATTCTTGACCTGCACTAACTGCACTCCTACACTAACTTTGGTCCCTCCCAGATTGATCACGTTGTTGACAGTGCTGCAAGCTTACTGAGAATCACACTTGACTCTATTGCACCTCTAAAAAAGAAAATGATAAAGCAGAGGAGGATAGCTCCATGGTACAACCCACAAACTCGCATATTAAAACAAACATCGTGAAAACTTGAAAGGAAATGGCGTTCCACCAAACTGGAAGAATCACGCTTAGCCTGGCTAGATAGTCTTAAAATCTATAGGAAGGC
>JAVQJD010007167.1:0-14920 GCA_036023655.1 Nannoperca australis
CCGACGGAAGCCTCTCCTCAGTGCAAGACATATGAAAGCCTGCATAGAGTTTGCCAAAAAACACATGAAGGACTCCCAGACTATGAGAAATAAGATTCTCTGGTCTGATGAGACCGAGATGGAACTTTTTGGCGTTAATTCTAAGCGGTATGTGTGGAGAAAACCAGGCACTGCTCATCACCTGCCCAATACAATCCCAACAGTGAAACATGGTGGTAGCAGCATCATGCTATGGGGGTGTTTTTCAGCTGCAGGGACAGGATGACTGGTTGCAATTGATGGAAAAATTAATACGGCCAAGTACAGAGATATCCTGGAAGCAAACCTCTTGCAGAGGGCTCAGGACCTCAGACTGGGCCGATGGTTGACCTTCCAACAAGACAATGACCCTAAGCACACAGCTAAAATAACAAAGGAGTGGCTTCGGCACAACTCTGTGACCATTCTTGACTGGCCCAGCCAGAGCCCTGACCTATACCCAATTGAGCATCTCTGGAGAGACCTGAAAATGACGTCCACCAACATTCACCATCCAACCTGACAGAACTGGAGAGCATCTGCAGGAAGAATGGCAGCGGATTTCCAAATCCAGGTGTGAAAAACTTGTTGCCTCATTCCCAAGAAGACTCATGGCTGTACTACCTAAAAAGGGTCTGAATACTTATGACCATGTGATATTTCAGTTTTTCTTTTTTAATAAATTTGCATTTCCTTTTTTTTCTGTCAAGATGGGCTCCTGAGTTTACATTATTGAGAAATAAAATGAACTTTTTTGATTTTAGCAAATGGCTGCAATAAAACAAAGAGTGAAACATTTTGAAGGGGTCTGAATACTTTCCATACCAATTGTATATACAGAAAACCCAGTGAATTTACATTCTTGTGGATATTGTTATTGCGCAATGGTATTGATTATTGCACAGTGATATTGTTATTGCACAGTGAAGTTATCAGTCTGTGTGTGTACCTGGGAGCAGTGCAGGTTGTAAAGTCTGACTGCAGCAGCGAGGAAGGACCTGCGGTATCTTTCCTTTACACATTGTGGGTGAAGCAGCATGTCACTGAAGGAGCTGCCCAGATATGTTTGCCAGTCCTGCATGGGGTGGGACGTGTTCTCCATCAGAGATGATAGCTTAGCCATAATTCTCCTCTCCGTCACCAACTCCACTGGCTTATGGGGGCATCCCAGGACAGAGCTGGCCTTCCTCAGCAGTTTGTTTAGTCTCTTTTTGTCTGCCGCCAAGATGCTGCTGCCCCAGAAGACCACACCATAGAAGAAGTTTTTGAGTAGTGTCCCCATGCACTCCAAAGGACCTGAGTCTCTTTAGGAGATAGTCTACTCTCTACTTTCTTGTTCAAAGCATTTGTATTGCGTGACCAGTCCAGTTTATTGTTCAGGTGAACACCCAGGTACCTGTATGATTCCACCCTCTCAATGTCCATTCCCTGGATGTTCACCGGTGCAAGAGGAGTGTTTACACCTGCGGAAATCCACAACCAGCTCTTTGGTTTTTCCCGCATTGATCTGGAGGCAGTTCCGGTGACACCAGCCCAGAAAGCCCTTGATCACTTCTCGATACTCGCTGTCGTTTCCGTCTGCGATGAGGCAGACGACTGCAGAGTCGTCCGAGTTGTGTGTGAAGTCTGCAGTGTAGAGGGTGAACAGGAAAGGAGTTGGGACTGTTCCCTGTGGGGCCCCCATGCTGCAGACAAACCTTTCGGATTCACAGCATCGTATCCTCGCATACTGTGGTCGGTTGGTGAGGTAGTCAAGAATCCATGAGGTAAGCTGGAGGCCTGCCCCCACCTATTCCAACTTGTCTCTTAGAAGTTTGGGCTGTATGGTGTTGAAAGCGCTGGGGAAATCAAAAAACATGATTCTCACTGAGCTCCCAGCCTTCTCCAGGTGAGAGAGGGAGAGATCCATTACCATGTAATGCAGCATTACCATGCTGCAACATGAGTTGATGGTCGTGGATGAATGGCACAACAATGGGCCTTGTCACGGTATCTCTGTGCATTCAGAATGCCATCAATAAAATGCACCTGTGTTCGTTGCCCATACCATAACCCCACCGCCACCATGGGCCACTCAATTCACAATGTTGATAACAGCAAACCGCTCACCCACACGATGCCATACACGCTTGTCTGCCATCTGCCCTGTACAGTGAAAACCGGGATTCATCCATGAAGAGAACACCTCTCCAAAGTGCCAGTCGCCATCGAATGTGAGCATTTGCCCGCTCAAGTCGGTTATGACAACAAACTGCAGTCAGGTCGAGACCCCGATGAGGACGACGAGCATGCAGATGAGCTTCCCTGAGACGGTTTCTGACATTTTGTGCAGAAATTCTTTGGTTATGCAAACCGATTGTTGCAGCAGCTGTCCGGGTGGCTGGTCTCAGACGATCTTGGGGGTGAAGATGCTGGGTGTGGAGGTCCTGTGTGGATGTAGAGGTCCTGGGTTGGTGTGGTCACAGGTGGTCTGCGGTTGTGAGGCCAGTTGGATGTACTTCCAAATTCTCTGAAACGCCTTTGGAGACGGCTTATGGTAGAGAAATTAACATTCAATTCACAGGAGACATCTCTGGTGGACATTCCTGCAGTCAACATGCCAATTGCACGCTCCCTAAAAACTTGTGGCATCGTGCTGTGTGATAAAACTGCACGTTTTAGAGTGGCCTCTTATTGTGGCCAGCCTAAGCCACACCTGTGCAATAACCATGCTGTCTAATCAGCATCTTGATATGCTGGTGGATGGATTATCTCGTCAAAGAAGTTCTCACTAACACAAATTTAGACAATTTTGTGAACAATATTTGAAAGAAATAATTTAGCTGTTTGAGTTAAGCTCATGGAAAACTGGAGCAAAACCTAAAGTGTCTCGTTTATATTTCTGTTCAGTGTAGCTTGATGCCCCTGTTTTTTTGTGCCGGAGCTCTGCTGTGACAACCCTGCTACATTACATATTGTTTTTCATGCAAAGCTACAGTTGGTCTGAACGTAGCCCAAGGCTTTCCCTGAATCTTTTGATGCTGCCTCCTCCAAAAAGAACGTCTGCTGAGATTAGAAGTTCCTCAAAATTCTCCTCCCATGCTGAGAACCGCTTGAGTTAACCCCTGCCCCCTATTTACTGAGTTGTCTGACAGTTTGCCACAATCTCTTAAAGGCCTACAAAAGTTATTTTCAATGTCCTTACCAAACCTCTCATACCCAAGGTTTTGCTTATACAACCACAGAAGCTGCAGTCCTTACGGTCTTCGCTGCTGCCTGATCTAACTCAACACCCACTGGTGATCAGTTGACAGGTTTTTTAAACTCTTCAAGATGTCAATTTTGCCAGCCTCCTAACAGCACTGTGCGTTGAGATGAGCAAGCCTATATCTGCTGTAGTTGACTGAGGATACACTTCAAACATGTAATTTACGATGGCATCACCCAAATGTGTCGATAGCGGATTGAAAATAATAAATAAGAGTCCCTCTCCTTGCAGCATCTCACTTCAGATTCGGTCCGTGCCAAAGTACTAACTAATGCTATAGGAGTGTTTATTGCAGCAAATATGCAACCATACTCATACTCCTTTTCAGAATTTAAGCATATGGTCAAAGTGCTTGAGACCCGCTACAATGTACCTTTGTGTGTGCATTTTAGTCTCTGTTGTGCTTGCCCTGTATAAACAAGCACAAGCTGCAGTTGGTAAGGAATATTCTTTTTGAGATTATGATAGTATTTTAACTACTGAAGCTTAGTGACCTTTTTAGTTGACAATGACTTTGTCATTGGCAGGGTTTTCTTCAATTTTGGTTATTTTGCTTACTGGTATTTTGCTTTTCCCGCTCAAACTACAAGCCTGTTAGCCACTGTGTCTGTAAGTGTACCTCCATTTCTACGACGTGATTGGCTTTTTATCCCGACTTCTGATTGTTTAATGGCAGGTGGCAACTAGTGTTTAAGGTACATTAGCGACCCCCTCTCCTGGCGTATGGGTGCTGTAATTACAATGTACAAAATCTACCATTTGTTCAATATTTGTAATGTTTATATGGAGGAAGTTTTATAATGCGATAATTATCGTTATGTTATTGCCCGTCCCTACAATGAACCACTGCTGAATGTTTACATATAAGGGTCAAGGTTCCAATTAATGACAATATTGTTTTCTACTTTTTTTTGTCCCTGCTGACTGTGGAAGACATACAAACCATGACCACAAAACTGTGAATTTTGTGCAGTTCTTCCCTTGATATCTCCGTTCCCATAGCTAGGTGTCAGTGCGTTAGGCCACCATCTGACTGTCAATTCACTGAACCTTTGTGCCGCTGTTTTTGGTTGGCAGCAATCCCATGTTTTTTCTTTCTTCAGGCGGAGCAAGACTATGCACAGTGGGTGCAGACCTGAACACCTAGTGTTCGCCTGCAGTCTCGCTCTCTCTCACACACATACCTACACACCTTTTGTGAACCTTTGTAAAGCTTTGTGTCGGACCAATTTTGTCTTGGTGGATCCTACCAGGAGCTGTTGCACCCAACCAAATAGCTGGATTCACAGGGTCAAACATATAAAAATAAATAATGAATTTATACCCCGTCTGCAGGTTTCCATTCAGATGTAACCCCCATTATCCTGGATAGACCTGGTCCTTCTGTGTCCGAGAAAAGGTCAGATTTGTCTCAATTATTGTATACAATATATATATATATATATATATATAAAATAAATAAATATAAAAACTTTTCCATTCATTTTTACTTGTCTTTTTGTAATTCCATGCTTCTTTGTGTTTTTAGGATTGGGTAAAATAAGCTCTAGCTTTCAGCCCTTGCAGAGAATGGCTCATGGGTGGGATTCATACTTTCATAACAATCCACCTTTGCCATCGGATCCAAGCACTTTGAGAAGGACAGCAGAGTCAGAGGCAAGCCTTTCCCAGCATTTAGAGAACCTTATTGGACATCATGACTTTTCTGGCACAGCGGCTTCACATGAAGCTGCCCCTGCAACAAACTCAAACTTTAACACAAACTATTACTCCAATCCCAGTATTGGAAATTCCACCTCAGACTGTGTTTATCAAAGATATTACAAAGAAACACCATGGCAAGCTGATGGGGAACAACTGGAAAATAATTACTTGCAACAATGTGGAAATAACGATATCTCCGGTTTTGCCACAGATGGATTATCGTCACCGGAATCTTTTCCTTCATCTTTTGCAACAGATTTACATGGACTTAAGCAAGACTGTGGAATGCTAGCTACATCATTTCTTGAGGACTACTCAGATGTCAGCAGCTGCTCGGATGCTGATGAAAGAAGGCCGTCTTGTAAATTCATGGCAAGTAATTCAGTTCCAAAACCTAAGACTGATGTTACTATACAACATAGTTCATCAGAATGGCTTTTCACTGATACTGGGAATATAGCATTTCCAACTGAGAATCTGTGCCCTGATATGTCGGAGAATAATGTACTTTTGCCAAGTCCATCAAATGTGAAGGCAGGGGATCCTGTAGAGGATAAAAATGATTACGATGGTTGTCAAGATCAGAAACCAAAGGAGGATGTTGAGAGAGATCAAGCAAAATATTCAAATGTCTCAATAAGTGGCCATAAAAACTTGACTGGTGATGGAAAAGAGGATCACCCAGATGGCAATGAGGAAGTGCAGAGCACTGCAACTGCTCCAAATGTCATGACTACATTCGACAGTGACCAAGGTCACTTGGATGAAAGAGGGCTAAATAAGGAAATGAAGGACTCATTTGACCAAGTAAATGAGGGATTTGATAGTGCCAACTCCAAAGATGGTCAAGATGGAAGTATGAGAGAGAACGAGCAGGACAAAAGTGAAGTCCTAAAAGGGGTAAGAAAAGAATCAGGGTCATTAGAAAATGAGATTTTTAATGAGCAGAAATCCCCAAAATCCAACTCCACTAATGATCAAGGTGAAAATATGGAAACAGATTGTAAGGAGAAAGAAACTCCATCAAATACCTCTCCATCAAATACCTCTCAATCAAATCCTCTCGATCCACTGGATATCAAGGTGTCAGATTATAAAGATGCTACTCATGGACTGAGGGAATGCACAAGTACCAGTCATGATGTTGAATACTGTTTGCAGTTATCTGGGCATCAGTCTTACAAAAGTGTAGCTCACACTGCTGTGATGAGTGATGGCCATATCAGCAATACCAGTGACAAGAATGTGCAAAGTGTTGCAAGTGATTCAGAATCCTGCTTACAGTTAAATCCCTGTCTAGAAGAAAAATGGACAAGTTCAGCAGATAAGAAAACCACAACCTCTCCTACAGATCCAGATTGTAATGGCCCTGCTGTGACTAGTGACAATAAAGAAGAAAGTGTTTCAAATTGTTTGGAACAGTCAAACACCTCAACCACAGACAACATTCCTTGTCCAGAGATGGAATGGACAAGTCCAGCAGAGAATACAAATTCAACCTCTTCTCCACATCAGCAACAGGTACTACATCAAAGTCAAGTGGTCCTAGAACCAGGAAGTCTTAGTGGAGATGTTGCTGAAAATGCAAGAGAGTCATTTGAAGAGTTGGACACATCTACAGAAGAGCAGTCAGTGCTTGGCATTCTGTATGGTGAACCTCTGTCAAGAGAAGACTCCTCATGTGACACTGATGAAACAAAACTTGACACAAGTGAGTATAAAGCAACTTCTGAGGTCATAACTGACAGTAATAGCATGACCTATGCAGAAGGACAAGCAACCCAATTAAAATCCTCTATACAAACGAAAGAACGTATGCAGCCTGTTGTAATATTGAAGACCATAGAGTCTGTAAATGGAAAGAGTAACTCATATCATTGTGCAGATTGCCACCATACAACCTGCAACGTAGATCATATAATTGAACACCACCATTGTTGCCATACAGTGTACAATTTCCAGTTTTGCAAGTCCTGTAATCAGTACCTGATCAGGAATGAACAAGCAGAAAAACATGTGTGTGGTGTAAGCAAAGAAAGCCCTCAGCTCCCCTGTGATTCCAGCCTAGAGAAGAAAAGAAAACACCATGGCCGCCACAAGTGCATTAGGTGTGGACTCATATTTTCAAAACTATATCAATATATCAAGCATATGCGAACTCACACTGGCAAAACACCCTTTAAGTGCAATCAATGTGGAATATATTTTGCACAGACTGGTACCCTGCAAAGACACAAGCGTATACCTGGTAGATGCAAGCAGGCAAAACTTGCAGTCACAAGTTCTGATGCTGCTATGCGTGAAACTAAAACACCACCACAAGAGGACTTGGTACAGAACAAGCCATATGCAAATCTGCGCAAATGTTACGTTAAGCTTGTTGACATCTCCAAAACGAATCTGTGTAGTGTATGTGGCAAAAGCTTCTCAACTGCAGAGAAGACCGAAAAGCACTATGACAACATACACAAGGGAAAAAGTTTGCCAGTTTCACCAAGTCTGTGTACCGCAAACCTAAGGGTTGAGAAAATTCCAAAAGAAGAGAAGGATATGAGAAGAAAATACAAATGTCCTCTTTGTCCACGGCTTTTCAAATACTCCTACAACAGGGCTCGCCATTTGCGTGACTGTATCAGACATTCAATATGTAGTGGGAGGGAAAAGACTGGCAGTAAATATCGGTGTCCCTTGTGCCATACTACCTTCACTTTACCATCCAACCGACATAGACATATTCAAACATTTTGCCTCAGAGAATGTCTTAACCGGCTTGCAAAAGAGAGAGCAAAATTAAGGCAAGATGAAGAACAGAAAAAAACAAAGGAATTTGAGCAGAAAACGATGTCCAAGGAAAAGGAACAGAGAAAACAGCCCAAGGAAAAGGAACAGAAAAAACAGCCCAAGGAAAAAGAACAGAAAAAACAATTACCCCCAGCTTTAACAGTCCCCAAGCCTGTACCACGTTACAAATGCAATCTTTGTCCAGCTGTTTTTTGTCATGCTTCTGGAAAGTACAGACATATGAAGAAACATGAGATGTTTAAACTCACTGGCAAAATGTTTAAGTACAGGAATTCGGTTTTCTCTACCATGTCTCAACCAGCAACTTCAAGTAGGACAAAGACTGAAGAGAGTATGGATAACTTAAAATCAACTGAAGCAAATAGCAGTTGTGCGCTGAACTGTCATTTTTGTGGCAAATGTTTCTGTACCTCTCAATCACTGAAGAAACATGAGCGCAATCACCGAGGAGAAAAACCATACCGTTGTCTAGAATGTGGAAAAGGATTCAAGAAACGTACCCATCTGATTGGTCATAAAATCGTTCACCAGAGGAGGATACAGTGTACTGTCTGTAGAAAGATTCTTCCAAGTATTGGAGAACTGATCCAGCACAGAAGCTCACATCTTAAAAGGGGAATGCTTCAATGCCCAGACTGTCATTTGCAGTTCCAGTATCCTGCACATCTCCTTAGGCATCTAGACACTCACAAAAATAGAAAAAACAAGGCACTTCATCTTGAAGAGGGACCACCATCAAAACCACAGCAGTCCTTGGAATCTGTGAGAGAGCAGAGTGGACCAAAACAGCTACAGTGTTCTTTGTGCAATGAGGTATTTGATGCCCAGGTGCTAAGAAAACATTGTCTTACGCATATATCTGGGACCTCGTCAAACCAGTGTCCTTTTTGCAAACATAATTTCAATAATCGCCGCTATTTGTTGCGCCACATGATCAAACATACTGGAGAAAAACCCTTTTCCTGCACTAACTGTGGAAAACAGTTTTACCGTGACTTGTACCTTAAACTTCACAGTGAGAAGTGTTTGCCTGCTCAAACCAGACATCTTGTCCCAATGGAGTCCAACAGTAAGACAAAAGGGTCACATCATTGTTCTTATTGTCCACGGGTGTTTACTAAGAAAATCCGCCTAATAAATCATCTCCGTGGTCACAAGACAAACACTCTGCTTCTATGCTCAAGATGTGGGCAGTACTTTGGATTTAGAAAATTAAATTATCATCAGAAGAACTGCAGGGGCACTAATGAGCTCAACACTGACTTATCAGTCAGTAAAAGCACTTCACATACAAGCCAGAATGTCCATAAAATGTCTTTACAGTCCAATGCAACATCATTGTTGCAGTTTAAATGCCCTCACTGTACACAGATGTTCAGGTACAGATCGTTACTCTTGAGACATCTTGTTTCACATACTGGTGTGCAACCCTATGCATGTCTACACTGTGGCAACAGATATGGAAGTCAGACATTATGCATGCAGCATGAAGCTTTGTGTGATGGTGTTCACAAAGAGGGACAGTCAAAAGGCAAAAGTGGTGCTGCAAAGCAATTGTCACAAATGTCTGCTTTCAAAGAGGCAGCCCAAAAGTCTCAAACAGAAGGTGAAGCTGAGTTCAAGTGCAAATTCTGCACAAAGACTTTCATGAAATCACGAAACCTGAGACGTCACATTTTGACACACAATGAAGTGAAACCTTATCGCTGTAAAACCTGTGACAGCTGCTTTTCAAGGTACGATCATCTGAAAGTACATCAGACTCGTTGCAAAGGGAGGAGACCGCGATTGGAAGTCTGTATTCCCAAAATTAGTTTAGATGATGTTGGCAAGGGTTGGCAAAATAAGTTTGGCATTGAGCCTCCCGAAAAGCAGGAGATGTTCGAGTGCAAGGTCTGTTCAAGGAGTTTTTCAACGCAGTCAAAACTTTCCCGACATGACACAATGTTCCATGTTACAAAACTATTCAAGTGCACAGGCTGTGGCTCATCATTCGTTCATGAAAAGTCTCTGAAAAAGCATCGCAAAATGAAGAAGTGCAAAAAGATCTCCAAAGGAACAAATGCTTCTTTACCATTGGGAACTAATCCATCCACAGAAAATGTGACAAAACCACTTGATGGGATGAGAAATCGTGTTCTTCAGAGGATCCAGCCTTATTTTAACAAAAAGTACAAATATGTATGTAGTTATTGCCCCCGTGCTTTTGGAAACACCTGGCAATTAGGTGTACACACCCGTCTGCACACAGGAGAGAAGCCATATGCCTGTGATTGTGGTCAAAGATTTATACGGAAGGATTATTTGAAGCGTCATTTCCCAAAGTGCACCAAGAATCAACAGCAAAATAAAGTGCTTTGTGACAGATGTGGAGGATTTTTCTCTAAAGTCAAACTTGAAAATCACAAAAAAAGCTGCACTTTAACACCAAGCTTATCAAAGTCAACAATTTGCCAACAATCGACCTCTCGAAGCCCACCAAAAGGCTTCTCTTGTGCATATTGTACTTCACGCTTTTTGCTGTTTTCACAGCTTCAAGAGCATTTTTTAAACGCTCACAAGATGGAAACAATGGTTCCACCGGTGTCTACTGCTCCCCTACAACACCATCTGTCAAACATACCTAACATCAAAGAAGAACCTTTGGATGAGAGTTGTGACGAACGACTTAGTGATGGTGCTAATCTAATCTGTAAACTAGATGCAGCTCTTGAAAGGGAGGTCCCCAAACCATTTTTCTGCACAGAGTGCAATATGTCTTTTGCAAATAACGCTGGACTAACTGGTCATCTGCGTGTACACACAATGGAGCATCCTTTTACCTGTAAAACATGCAAGAGAGGCTTCTGGAATAAAAGTCTGCTCCGTAATCACTACAGGAAATGCAGATTTGGACATATTTCAGAGAGAAAAACAACCCAAGAGCTGGAAATCCCTTTGAAAGCAGATATTGATTTTTCATTGAATGACTCCGTTCTAGTGTTCAAAGAAGGCTCCAAAACAACTGGCACTGGGGTATTGCAGACCAACTTCTCTTGCAAAGAGGACTTTATGGATGAATCCCCACAAAATTCAGAAGGAAATCAGGTGCAAGGCAGCTCAAGTAAAGAGAAGAAAGCTGTGCAGTACCAATGTTCAGAATGTGATAAGAGCTTCACAGATGGCTTGATGCTCATTAGTCACCTTGAAGACCATGGAAGACAGGAACAAGAGAAAAAGCACAATAAATGTAGTAAATGTGGGTGGATGTGCGGTAGTCAAGGAAATCTTGAAAAACATATGAAGATGCATGGGATTAATAAGCAATACTCTTGCCCTGAATGCTCCATGAGGGTTGCCACCTTATCTGACCTTGAAATTCACAGAACTTGTCATGACCCAAATAGACCTTATGCTTGCAAACTGTGTAATCAAAGGTTTTGGACAAGACCGTCTTTATGTAATCATTATAGTGAAGACCACCCAGATGATGTATTTACATGTCGATTCTGTAACAAAACCTATTCAGTCAAAAAGTCACTGGCAAGACACTATAGAAAATGGCATCAAAAAGAGCAGAAGGATCATGCGAGTAGTGTGCAGGAAAAGAGCAGCACTGAACAACAGTCCAGCAGTAAAGTCAGTATAACTGGTGATAGTGATGATGATGAAAATAATGGCAGTGAGGACAGCGACTCTGACTCAGCACCATACTTCCCGTGCCATGTGTGTGGCAAGACATTCCCAACATCAGAAAGTCTTGAGGATCATCAGCGGTGTCACCTGGGTGAAAAACCACATGAATGTGCAGAATGTGGTAGATGTTTTTTCCAGGCTTCCCAGCTGCAGCAGCATCAACGAATGCACAAGTCTGAATTTCAGTGTCAGGCATGCGGCAGGGGGTTTGTCTCGCTTTTTGCACTGCGTAAACATAAGCATACTCATGGAAAGAGCCGTCCCTACCGTTGTTCCAAGTGCCACCTCAGTTTCACAGGACAATCACAGTTAGCAGAACACATGTCGACCCACCGTGAAGAGAACTTCCCATGCGACATATGCAATCATGTGTTTCCCTCCAAGAGTAGTAGAGTTGAGCATCGGAAAAGCCACTCTAAGTCCGGTGTCCGTCACTCATCTTCAACTTCATGGAAAGAACATGAAAAATCCACTTCACTTTCTGAAAGCTCAGCAGTATTCAACAAAGAACGTAAATATCGCTGCGGTGTTTGTACTGATCGTTTCAGGGACCCAGAGGAGCTCTCAGAGCATGGTTGCATGGCAGCCAAAGAGCGACCATACTCATGTTCAGACTGCCATAAACATTTTCTGCATGCATCTCACCTGAAAAAGCACAGGACCACCCATGAACGGTCATGGCCTCGTAGAGAATATCCATGTGATCAATGCAACAATAGTTTTTCTTCATCTCAGTCTTTCCTCAGCCATCTTAAGAGCCATGTTGATACTACAGCTGAAATTAAACAGAACAATGAAGGTAAAGATGAAGGTCCTTCACATGGTTTTAAATGTCCAGTTTGCCATCAGTGTTTTTCCATTGCCACTGAACTGATTGGTCATTTTCCAACGCATCTTAACGGTGCATTTGAATGCAAAAGTTGTAAAATGACATTTCCCTCTGAAAGTAAGCTTGAAGAACATGAGCACAGTCACCTGGCAGCCACTACTCAATTTGAATGCACAGTGTGTGGCCAGAGCTTTTTGGGAAGCGATGCTTTCTGCCAGCACCAGTGTTCTCGTCAACAACACTCAATAATGGAGACTGAATTCTCACATCCATCAGCTAAGACATCCACTCCAACTTATCATCAAGCAGCAACAGGAGAGGAGGAGGAGATTGATGTTACCGGAGAGGACTTGTACCATTGCCCTGTTTGCTCGATGCAGTTCTCCTCAAAAAGTGGTCTCTTGGAGCACCAAAATAAATGGCACCCAAATGAGAAGCCATTCAAATGTGAGCTTTGTGGAAAAATGTTTGCCTTGAGGCGATACCTTAGAGAGCACGAGCGAAGGCATCGTCAAAAATCTGCCGCTCAAAACATAGATCAGTTGGTTGAAAACAAGCTCAAATGTACCCAGTGCCAGGCCGAATTCAATACAGCACAAGATGTGTCTTTGCATATGAGATTGCATGCTGAAAAAGAAGTTGGAGAGTACCGCTGTGATATGTGCTACAAGTCCTTCAGCCAGCGGTCTTTTCTTAAGCTGCACCAAGAAAGTCATGTTGGCCAAGTTGTGTATGAATGCACAGAATGTGACAAAGCATTTGCTTTTCCTCACCTGCTGGAAGAACATCAACAGACTCATGCTGGGTCCTCTCAGTAATGTTTGTTATATACCATCTACCCTATGTCCCCTTTGAGTAACTGTAACTTGAAACTCCTTTCATGCCTTAAATCTGACTGTGTACCTCCACTTACTAAATTGTACTCACAATTTAGATCCAGTTTGTTGCATACTATACTATAAGCTATTGGCTTATGTCACTATGATGGGCATGTTCTCCTGAGTTTGTATTTACATTGTATATATCTTAAGTTCTAATATCGGTTTGTGTATACTGTGAATTAGCAACATAGTTTCCTTTACAGTGTTTGTAAATATATGACTAAATTCTGCAAAGGTGTTCAATATTTTGTGAGATGAATACAGACAAGCATGATGGGATAAAATGTTTACCAAATGTCTTGGAGAAAGGCTTACGTTTTTGATCAAACATGATGTTTGACATTTATTTTGAAATAGTTTTAGTCAGTTTTGTTGGCAATATATAAGATACTGGTCTATTGTCTATGACTGTTAATGTACTATAAATCATTTTGTAATTTTGAATTCCTTATGTTTATCATGGGTTGCATTTTTGATAAGCATCTTGTACAGACATTCAAAAGATGTTCTAATGGAATATTCTTTTCACAACCCAAGGATGTTACTTAAGAAATCTGAGTTGATGCGTTCCATTACGTAGTAAAGTCAACTACAAAATGTATGTGTGGGTCTTGTTTATATGTATGTGTCTTCTGGGGGCTTCTAACTGTAAGAAAGCCAAGAAAATGTTGGCTTGTTATTAAAAGGCTCATCTTTTATCGGAAATAGTTGATATAAGTTCCACCAAGCCAAATTTGAGCTAACAAGATTGAAACCAAATGTGATGAAGTTGAACTACAAGAATCGGCTGTTTAGTATGAGGAAGGGAAATACTAGTTTTAAAAAAAGTAAATCTTACTGCCGCAGAAAGACAGAGCAAATATCTTGTGTAATATATATAATAACTGTGACATACTGGAGCGCAAGTCAAGTCACTATCCTGAATTTGAGACCAGTTATTAGAAGTGCTCAAAAAAACAAAACACTGTTGATATAAATCAATATATCAGTTGGTAGAAAAACATTTTCGTCATATGGTGGAAGTACACGAGCAGTGTTTAGCACTGTAGAAAGTCGGTCCTGGTTTGAATCAACCAGGAGGGCCTTTCTGTGTGGAGTCTGTATGTCCTCTCTGTGTCTCTGTAAGCTACCTCTGGTTTCCTCCCACAGTCTGAAGACATGTAGGTCACGTGAACTTAGCTCTGTCATAGACTGGCAACATGTCTGGGGTGCACCCTGCTTTTCACCCAATGTACAGTTCATCCGGAAAGTATTCACAGCGCTTCACTTTTTCCACATTTTGTTATGTTAGGCTTATTCCAAAATGGAATAAATCAATTTTTGTCCTCAATATCTACACACAATACACCAAAATAACAATGTGATCAAAGTTTTTTTGAGACTTTTGCAAATGTATTAAAAGTAAAAAACTAAGAAATCACATGTACATAAGTATTCACAGCCTTTGCCATGAAGCTTAAAATTGAGCTCAGGTGCATCCTGTTTCCACTGATCATCCTTGAGATGTTCCTCCAGCTTAATTGGAGTCCACAATGTGGTATATTCAGTTGATTGAACATGATTTGGAAAGTATCTATATTGTCCATATAATGTTCCACACTTGACAGTGCATGTCAGAGCACAAACCAAGCATGAAGTCAAAGGTATTGTCTGTAAACCTCCGAGACAGGATTGTCTCGAGGCACAAATCTGGGGACAGGTACAGAAAATATCTGCTGCCTTGAAGGTCCCAATGAGCACAGTGGCCTCCATCATCTGTAAATG
>JAVQJD010007170.1:0-20568 GCA_036023655.1 Nannoperca australis
GCTAACGACCTCAAACAGGTGCATCTGATTCAGGATAATACATGGAGTGGAGGTGGACTTTTAAAAGGCAGACTAACAGGTCTTTGAGGGTCAGAATTCTAGCTGATAGACAGGTGTTACAATACTTATTTGCTGCTGTATCACACTAATAAATTGTTAAGAAATCATACATTGTGATTTCTGGATTTTTCTTTTAAGATTATCTCTCTCACAGTGGACATGCACCTACGATGAAAATTTCAGACCCCTCCATGATTTCTAAGTGGGAGAACTTGCAAAATATCAGGGTGTTCAAATACTTAATTTCTTCACTGTATGTGTGCACCATGAGTGGGATTTTTACATACACAAATCTGGTTAAACGTACTCAGTTTTGGTCACCTGTCAGACTATGTGCCTCTTGGTGGTAACACAGGAACAAAATTAGAAGTCTCACCATTGCAGGTCTTGGAAGTGAAGTTATATTTGAAACCCAGGGGACACCGGCACTCATACATGCCCGGCGTGTTGACACATTTAGCCGGTTCTTCACAGATACTGGGGTACATTAGGCATTCATCGATATCTGGAAAAAAGCAAATTAACAGTGACAATGTGAAAATGGTCTTTTGAGAATTTGTAATATAAACTATCTTAGACCTGATTAAAACAATTAAATGGCAAATAAACAATATGGGGTTGATTGCAAGTGTAATGTTGGTACGTGGATGAAATGACAAACTAAACTAAAATGTTTTATACATCCATTTTTCTAACTATTTCGCACCATAGATGTTCATATTAATGGCCTATTATGCAGCAAGTTTTGTAGTTGTTTTTTGTAAAAGTAACTTTTTTATTATGCCATAATGTAGTGCAGCAGCAAGCCGCTTTGAAAACTCTTCCTTGGTGGTTAGTTCAAGGAAGAGGTCAAACAACAGGCAAACTTGGATGTTGTGAAAAGAATACACTTGATATTCAGCCACCAACTCTCAAATCTTATGTCAGTCTCCTTCAGTATGTTGCAGAAACGAGCTGTTGATAGACAACTATGATTTTCACTATTGTCACTATTTCATAGATATAAGTCATTTATAAAGCACTGGTTCACTGGTTCTAGTTTCTCAACTGGGAATATTTGCTGCTGTTCTCTGTCAAGTATTATTGTAAATTGAACATCTCTTTTAAACAGTTTGGCCAACAGAAGAAGCATTTGAAGATATCACTTTGAGCTTGGGGAAAAATATAGGGGTCTCTTTTTCATTTTATGGGCAAAATCTTTTTCATTTACAAATATTTGATAGATTAAGTGAAAAAGAAGAATTAATTAGTAAATAATTATTGCAATAAATGATTGCAGCCCTGACAAGAAAGTTATAACAGTGTTTGCTTACAACCAAGAAAAAATGTCAACATTCATCACTCAACTTGAATGTATAAATTTGGGATATGTATTGACGGGCTATGTACATAACCATCTCTATGGTCTTCTAAATCTCCACAGCCCATCGAAGAAAAAATAGACAAAACAAATTTACCAAACGGACTCGGTCCATGTTTGTGAAAACTTTGTACTCAACAAGCATTCATCACAGTCAAAGATAAACACTTAGTGAACTGCCCACACAAAATAGGACGCAGAAATTAGACAAAAAGCATCTGCAAACGATAAGCAGGTTCTAACAGCTCAGAGATATGAAAATGGTGGTCTGTTTACAGCAAAACGCACGCACCATCTTTTCAGATGCTAAAAGCTTTTCACATTCTGTTACATAAGAGGTCACCTCAGGCCAGCTTTAGAAATAACAAACAGTCTGGGCCCTGAGGACAACAGCTGGACAACAGAGTTTTTGTTATGTTAAGTGCGTAGGGTTCCACCATCCATAAGAATAAATAAAAAGGTAGTTATCAAAAAGAATAATACACAGTGCAGAAAGGTGTGTTTGCTCAGCTGCTTAGTATCACTATATGTTCCTCTTGCACGTGAACAGTAAAACAGCTGGATGTCTTCATACATGGGACATTAATACGCACAGACACAGAACATACATGAAACTATACCTTTCTTCTACAAAATGCAACTGAAATGAATGAAGTCTTACCCACGCAGTTGATTTTGTCACTGATAAAGTATCCATCTTCACACATGCAGTGGAAACTGCCGGGGAAGTTGTAACATTTTTGGTTACATCCCGCTGGAAATTCAGGGTCTGAACACTCGTCGATGTCTGCCCAGTCAACATCATCACACAACAACATCTATCAGCAACCAGTTCAGTCATTTCAAATGGTAAAATGTATACGTTTTAAGTTGAATTAAGTCTATGCATGTTAGATTTAGGGCACAGACTGTGCCTATTTAAAATCTTCATACATTAAAAAACCCGAATGATGTATCAGAACTCACCGTCCTCACAGCGCGGCCCCTTCCAGCCGGGTTTACACACACACGAGAAAGAGGCCTGGCCGTCCACACAGCGCTCTGTACCCTCCTTGTAGCATGGAGGCGGCGTGCACTGGTCACTGATCTCTGCCATGCAACAAACAGGTTGTTGATGAAAGCCGTGATAAAAGCATTTCACGGGTGGGTCTAACCTTTATTAGCCTTACACCTAACTAACAAAAAAAATGCAAACTTATTTACCCATCACGCAGGTGCGAAGGTCCGATGGGATGCCTGATTCCGAGTTCCGGTTGTTGATGCCAACACGGTGTGAACCCAGACACGCTGCAACAAAGAGTGTTCTTAATCAGAATAGGCTAGTAAATACTACACAAAACTGATGTCACAACACATTAAGAAACACAATAAAGTCTGCAAACCTACCAACATATTTGGGGTAGAAATATTCCTGGAAAAAAAACACAACAGGCAAGAGATTTAACAAGATTATTTTAAAATATACATTTGGCAAAAATAATGAATTAATAAAAAAATGCTCTGTTTGAAACAAAAACTCCAGTATAACATCTTGATAAATCAATCATGTTTCATTTCTCAAAATTACACTGGAAAGAAATTAAATGTTAGCTGAAGTGTTTAGTTAAATGAAAAAAACATTCAATATTGATAAAAAAAATTATGTTTTAGCAAACGTGTAAAAATCGAATCAAATCTATTTGCAAAATAAGATATTTGAAGACTTTAAATATCGACGTTATGAGTGGCATGTTTTGCTATTTTCTAACATTTTATGGATCAAACAAATATTGATTAGTCAAAAAAATTATTTGCAGATTCATCAGTAATAAAAAATAATAATTAAGTGCAGCCCTAGTCTGATCTATTGCTTGCATTTTCGTTCCCTTTCACTGTTGATTCATCTCAGAATGTTCACTTCTTCACCCCCCATCCCTTTGGCCTGATAATCAGAGCTGACTAACTAGTTCTAGCTCTTCCTACCGTCTCTGGCTGGTTCTCAAAGATCTCCCTGGCCTCCTCCTTGTTGCACAGCTCCTCGATGCACTCCCTCTCCAGGTGGCCCTTCTTGCTCTCTTCGAACATAGAGTTGGCCCTCCTGTGCCTGCTCAGGAACTGGGAGGCTGTGTTGGGGCTCAGGACTAGGAGAAACACATGAACACACATGCATTCAAATATATTGTGCAAAAAGCAGTCTTTCCATTGTCAGTGTTGCCGTTTGCATGTTTGCTGTTACAACAATGAGAAGTGAAGCCTATTACTGTGCAGGTAACCGTGGAGTCATACTCTCACGTGTGGGATTAACACAACCAGGCATATGCAGCTACATTAGAATAACACATGACTGATCACTGCAGGAATTCAAGTCCTCTGTTTCCCCGTGACAGATGGCTAATGTGGCTGCTGGTGCCTGCATGGACAACCTAATGAATTGGCCTGAAAAGAAAAAGAAAAAAGAAGGTCATTGCGAAACCGTTATTTCCCAGAAATGAATGACCCCGAAGTTGTTGGAACAAGCAGCTCATGTTGACCATGCATTGCTTCACGGTGAAGAAAGGAGTCATGACCCCTCACACTTTCTGCTCTCGCGTTAAAAGTTATAAACTCTTGAATCCGTCCCCAACCGCTCACGTGCTGCTTTCAACCTGAGGCAGAGACGAAATACACTGCAACAGGCTGTTCCGCGAATCACTTACTAGTGCGTGGAGGTCAGAATGTGAACCTCAAAAAATATACTTACATCGATAAGCATCGACGAGCGTTACAAGAAATATGAGACAAGCCAAGGATTCCCCAGGCGCCCGCTTCTTTCTCCACATAGTCGAGCCGTTGTCCCTGCGAGGCCACGGCTTGGCTCTGAGTTCAGACTGGCTGAGCGCGCAGGTCCGTGCGAGGAAACACAAACGTTATTTTTTTCCCGAAAGTGTTTTCGTGGATGGGCTACAGGGGGAGTGGCGGCAGGGGGAGGGGAGGCAGCCAGGGAGCGCTGCTGGCGCTCACTCACTCACACGTCAACATGTAACGTTGCCCCGGAATGATGTTGTGTTTCTGGTGGAAAGGAACTAAGTACATTGACTCAAGTGGACCTACAGTATGCTACACTTTTTGAGGTGCTTGTACTTTACTTGAGGATTTCCTTTTCTTTTTTTTCTTTTTTTTACTAGTTTACTACTTTTATAGCCTAAATACACTCCACTTCAAGTCAGGTGCAAATATTATAGGCGTGCTTCGCAATGCGCTTCATTTATTTGATACGTTTTTTACCTTCCAGATGAAATAATAAAAATATCTTGTGATATTGTTATATTAATAAAGCTTGATCCCCAAGAGGAAATTCACATGCTACTGAGCAGTTTAAAGTAATATAAAATATATGGAAGTAAATAAGAATTAGCCCCACATTTAGCAGCTACAATATGAAAGTGGTGAACACATTAATGCATCTATAATCATAATCCAATAATATACTATTCTGCGAAACCTGTAGTTTCACTGGTATTTTAGGTATATTTTGTACCTTTGAGGTTTTTTATTTGTAATAGAGTATTTCTGCACTGTGGTATTGCTACTTTTACTTTTAGATCTGAAAACTTCTTCCACCACTGTTTGTATATACACACAGTACAGTATATATAGTTCTTCTACCGGAGAGTATTCACAGCGCTTCACTCTTTCCACATTTTGTTATGTTACAGCCTTATTACAAAATGAAATAAATTCAATTTCAATTACATTCATTTAATTTTTAATTTCCAAAGGTCTCTTTAGGGAAGCGCTGTGATGCACTGTATTTCACACAAACATACAATGGACACATAAAGACATCATAACATCTTCCTGAGTCCATCTTCTGACATATGTTAACAAAATAATACTAACTGAAACAAATTAATCGTGTCTGTACAGTGTAGTTTAGAGGCAGAGTGAATTGTTTAACAAATGACACAGACACCACATTTGCATTAATATTGGTTTCATTTAGTTATTCAGGGGAAAAAACATGTCACATTTTCACCATTCATTCAACATTTCTATGTACACATATAACAGGCTTATTTGAATACTTTTTAAAATATTTGTACAAAATACACTGTTCTCCCTTTATATTTGTTTATCTGAAGAGGCATTTTATTGCAAAATGTCAGCATATGTGCGTTGTTAATTTAATGGGGTTGTTAATATTATTGCATGCTGAAACACCATTATTGCATAAGTCATTCCTTTTGTGGGCTTCGGGGTGGAGGAGTTCCCATTACTGTAACAGCCATTACCCCAACAACTCAGCTGATGTTTCTGGGAAGGTTTTGCTGAAAATGATGATAAATATGATTACCTAGTTAGGGGTGAGAGACAGAGCTGTTTGTTGGGTTATTCTTCAGTCCAAGTCTCCTCGGTATTGGAGAAAAAAAACAACGGCTGAGTTTCACAAACCTGAGGAGAGTTAGTAACTGGTGGAAACAAAAACTCACCAGAGGGAAGTTCAGAGGGAAAGCAACGCTTTTCTCTTAATGTTTCATCAATGTTATTATTGTCTTACATACATAAAATGTTTGGGAGAATATATTGGCAAAGGTTCCTTGAAATGGAACAGTGGTTCTATATAAGAGGAAAGGGGAGATACACTAGATCAGAGTTCAGTAACAGTGTTTCCACAGTCCTACTACTGTCTTTTGTATAATTACAGGCAGTGACTTTCTCTTTTTTAACAAGTGGGACCTTTCCTGACCTGTAACACTGGGTTAATTCAATTGGCAATACAACCCATCATGTCAGTCACTCATGTACATACTGACAAATGCACACACTCACAAACACGTTCATACGCACAAAAACACACACACACTTCAGTCATTCAATTCAGATACACCGCAAGATTTCAAGACAAAGATAGAAAACTTGGTGAGAACGTTCATAAATCTACATATTCCACAAAGAAAAAGACGTCATCGGAATAATTGCTTGTCTGTTTTTAAAACAGCATAGATTTTGATATATATATGTATATATATATATATCTATCTAAACATAACTTTTTTTTGTTTGTTTGTTTGTTTTTCAAAAAGAGAATTTTATAAAAGGGATGACTGGCACTGTTTGGGATCCTGTGATCACAGGATCACCCATGAGGCTACATAACCAGGTACTTTGTTTTGGAAAATACAAAAACGTGTCGTGGTTTGTAACCACCTGATCACACAGACGTGACTGTGGAGGCTTCCATCGCTGTGACTACAACTATACTTCACATGCACTGGTTTGGCAAGAGTGAGTGCTGATGAACATGATTATTAATGAGAGTGGTTGCCTTCAGAAGCATAGAACACAACAATAAAACCTGTACCTTCAACAGATGCTGACTGGTAAGATTCACAGCGACAGTTTCTCAGAGGAATGCATTTAAATAAGTTTTAAACCACAGGGGGGCAGCTTTTCCAAAGTAAGACAAAGCTAAACAGAAGAACAGCATAATTAGGCAGCCAACAGGGCAACACAACCAGTAACACACTATCCATTTCACAATGATAACTTGAGACAAGACTGGTTAAATTTTAGTATATTGATTAATTAGAAGTTAGGCTAAAACCATCCTTGTTAATGGGCTGTGCTAACACATAGTTTCTGCTTTGTGAACTAAAAGTTTGGCTTTAACAAATTTTTCTGCTCACACAGAGAAACAAACATGCTTTTATTATGTGTGCATGCAGTTTGAGGCTATGTTGAATGTGAATGGCACCTCTTAAAAGAAGCTAAATGTGTGTGCATGTCAACAAAGGCTGGACTACCAACTGGGCAAAACAGGCAACTAGGTTTAACATGTGGTAATTTAATTATTACAAATTTGCTAATTTGTTAATTAATTCTGAACACTATGCTTTATAGACTAAGTGGCCACTTTATTAGGTACACATGTACAATGCAATGCAATCCAATACAACTGTTCTGCCATAAAGTCAAATGTTATGACGTCTATAGATAAAAAACACTATATATAATGTGGTCCAAATATTTAACTATGGCCTCAACATATAAAATATAATTGAATTTACCCATTTCTGACAATGTCACATTAAACTGAACATTGTTAACTTTCAGCACAAATTCACAAATGTGGGAGTCAACAGAGGCACATTTTTATCCCAAGGCCCTAGTGGGTTAATTTGGTACTAAAATAAACGGAAACGGGTTTTGAAATCGGACATAATCTAATTTCTTTAGAGATGTGTATTTTGTCTTACTTAAAAGAGATGCTGCAACTTTTCATCCGTAAACTCAGCCGCACTGTGTAAGCAGAAACAAAACAAAAACTATCCCTAAACTCAGGTACTGTTTATACAGGGGCACAATATCCAACCACAACAGAACAAGGCTTTAAATGAAATGTGAAAACTTGAAACTATACATCTGTTAGCACATTGATAATAAGGATTAAAATGAGGGATGCTATTGTACGTGGAGTCCTTTTTGATAGCTAACATCAAGCTGCTCTTGGCTGTGCTTGGTCCCGACAATGCCTTCTCGTGTGCCCTAGACCTTCACTGCCTTCCTGGGAGGTTGGGGACAAAACCAAAAAGAAAAGAAAAGAAAAACAGGTACATGGGGACAACACCACACAAAGAGGGAAACATTACAGTCCTTCCTTCCTTCTAGTGTGAAATACAATGGAACATTTTAACAACCATTAAAACCAAATACAAATCAAACAGATAAAATAAGCTTTTTGAAAATGTGCTGCGAGGCTTGTTCATCCATAGATTTGGATGCCATTAAAGTGCATGTCGGTCACTGTCAAAACTGTCCAGTGAAAACGTTTGTTTGTTCTCTCGTCACATCACAGAAGGGAGACCCAAATAGATGTATGGTATGATTATCTCTTCATTCGTATCCCTTCTCTCCCCAACAAATGTTCTTTTTTTTCTCTTGTCGATCTGAGGTTTGTTCTCCAAATTTGGAGTGATGCACCTTGAGACGCTGCAAAAAACGAAAGTCCATCTACACAGCTCATGTAGTCTGGTATTGACTCTTAAAGCTCTTAATTTCCTTAATACCAAACAAATAAGCCAGTCAGGTGAAAATATTCCTTTCAAAGAAAATCTTCAAGCATGGATACATTGCACTGTAAACTAGAGAAATGATCTCACCTTAATGGCTTTCTTAAAATCTTGTTTTAAGAAAAAATTAAGATTTAAAATGCAATACTAGATACAGAGCATTATTAAGATGGATTTCTTTGCCGTAAAGAAAATATGCTGGTTCTGGGCATCATAGAAACAGTACACAGGGCCATGGCTAGATAGAGTAGGTGGAGCTCTCAGACTGCTGGCGGATGTAGCACTGAAAACTCTTGTCTCCAATCGGATGCTCCCTGAGGAAACAAAGAGAAAGATGCTGTTGATTTGTTGGCAGGAGAAAAACTGAAATAACAAATGTTTCAGTTTTAAGGTGATGAGCAGAGCTGGAGGTCAAAATATCCACAAAGGTCTGAACCAAATACTAATGTCTAATGGAAACAGCCCATGGCAGTAGTTATTATGTTGGAGTTATTTGTACTTTCTTTGTACATGTTAAATTAATAACAGGCAATTGTGGACTGTACATCTGCACCACCTGCTGGTCTGAAAAAGGAAGTTGCTCGATATTTAACTAGAACTTTTAACTAACTTTACATTCTAAGATCTACAGTTTTTACTGCATTTCTCAGCCTCCAATGCACAATGCATACTGTTACCATAGTTTTATAACTGAGCCACAAGCATGAATAAACAACAAACCACATACTGGCTTCCTATCTTTGTCTTCTTGAACTTGTCACGTTTGTACTTGGTGTGTTGCTGCTCCAAGGTCTGCACAGCTGAAACAATCAGTTTCAGGGTTTTGTAGGTCTCCTGGGGGTCATCGATGACAAAGCTGGAGTACTCCTCCTGTTCCGGCCCGTCGTACACAGACTTACTACCACAGGCCTCTGCAGTGTGGAGACAGGCAGCAGAGTGAGCAACAGGGGATAATTTGAAAATAAACATGGAAAATATGCATGCGTGCTCACAAGCGCTCTTTGCTCACCTTGCATCTTGATCAGTTTGGTCATGTATGTGCTGAACAGGGAATAGATCCTCTCAGTTTCTCTGTCTCCATCCACGTCCAGCTGGATGTTTGCTGGGAGGCCACTGAAAGCAGGAGCACACAGGAGAATGAGGGAGCAGAAACAAAGGACCTGCTGCTGGATAGATTTTGACAACTTTACGTACCCAGTGCAGGGCGTGCACCCAGAGGCCGTGTCTGCTGACAGCTTGCAGCAGAGCCAGTGGCCGTTGAGGTAGGCCGAAGGATGGTAGGTGCTCAGGCGTTTGCGGTTGCACTGACTGACTTTGGTCAGGATGTCGATCCAGTCGCGTGCCTCGACACAGTTGTTAGCCTGGATGTAGAGTGCTCGCTCTGGCTGAATAACCTGGAACATCTGGAAGGGGGAAAAAAGGGACAGTAAGTGAGGGAAGAATTTAAATACTTGTAGGAGGGATTTCAGTGAAATGTTCAAAGCTCCAGAGGTTTCATAGTGGGTTGCAGTGTCGGGTCCTTACATTTTTCATCTTGAAAGACTCCTCCTCTAGCCTCTCTACAGCCAGAATGTTCTCTATGGGGATGCTGCACAGAGCGCCCTCACCTGGAGGTGAAAGGAAACACATCAGACATGAGAAATGATGGAGAAAATGAGTAAAATTATATTTATCAACTTAAAGAGATGAATTAAAATAATGTCTTCCATTAGCATTAGCCTTAGTGTAAATATATATATATATATATATATATATATATATTTACAGTTACTTTTATATATATATATATTTACAGTACAAATATATATATATATATATATATATTTACAGTACAACATGAAAAAATAGGAAAGGAAGTATAATGTAGATTCAGTGAGTTAGCTGTGGTCTTTTTAGCCTAAATGTGTTGACATTTGGTAAATTGGCATAAGCAGTGCCTGTCTGTAATGTACTCTATACAACTGACAACTGTCACTGGATTCATTGAAAAAAACGTCCAAGTTCTGAAGTTATTTCTTTTTTCTATGATTTCTAAGCAGATTTATGGACGTTTATTCGTGATGATTTATAGATAATAATATTTTTTAAAGTGCGTCACTCTAAATCTAAACATATATGTATATTGTCAGTGTGTTCAGATCTGCCAAAGCTCTAACTCTAACACAGAGTGTGAATTTTGACATGTTGATCATGTTAGTGAGCTGGGAAATTATACCGGCACTCATCTGTCCCTGTCACCTCACGCAGCATCTACGTCGCACATCTCTCCCCCTGCTGTTTTCAACATTATATGTCATTTACTTTAAGTTTTAGCAGATGTGAGCAGCTCTTCTCTTTCCTTTGTGCATTGCATTACGGAACAACATTGTTCATCTACAGTACAATTCAAATCTAGAAAATTAAAATGTTTATTAGTTTGCATACTGATACTCCTACTAGTTTAAGTATACTTAATATACTCACATTTCCAAAAAACGATAAATGGTATGGAATTTAGAAACAGCGTTTGTTTATGTTTAGGCCTGAGGTTGTTTGGATGCAGCACAAATGTGTTGCCTGCTCAGTAACTTAATCTCCACCACGTGTTGAACAAATGTACATTCAGCAGATTCTCTCCCGCCTGCTGAGTCTTAAAAAAGCACACGAAATGACATAAACAGACGAGGAAACAATGCAACTGTAAGGAGATCCAGGGAAACCTTGGCCCTCACCTTTCGTTTTGTGGTAGGTAAACTCGTGGTTAGTGAGGCGAAACCATCTCTTCTTGAAGTTCTTCATTCCGAAACGTTTTCTCCCTTGTGCTCTCTTGATCATAAATCTGAGGGGGAAATGGGTGAGAGAAATTCCACTGAAAACCTTGACAGATGGGCTCATCTTTCATAGAAATGTTTACATATATCACAAAATGTTTGTATCTCTGGCACTATGCAACTCTAATAGATGTCTACAGTGCCTAAATAGTGCAGCACCTAAATGTATAAGAGTATTACTCTGCTGTACATGTAGAAAACTTCAGTACAGCAGCACAGTCTATGAGTCAAAAAGGAGATGGGTCAGCAGATCAAAGGTACCTGTGGTTTTGCATATTTTACCAATACATTGTAGATATGAAACTATTTGTTAGTTGCAGCTCTACAAGAACTTCACATTAAACTTTTAGTGAGGATGTTCATATTTCCTTACTTTTTAAAATCTGGGTTTGATTTTCTGACAACATGCAGATGAGTGCAGTACCTCTCAGCTTGCAACTTATTAACCAATAAGTAAATACATGCAAAAGTCCACTATGATTAATTAGCTGTGTCAAGGAAGTTTCCAATCTCTGTAAATTCATTTTCACACTGTAATTAAATAAATGGAACCAGTCTGTACCTTGAAATCAATAAAAAACAAACTTATGGTATGCTTTGGAGAATGTTTGGCAGTGATGTGACGTGTACACCATTTGTTGTAAACAGCCTAGAACATGTAAAACCACCGGTATGGTCCTTCAAGGGAGAGTAAACACCAGGATGTCTTTGTTGAGGGGCATAGGATACATGGAATATGAAGCACAAGGTTTATAAACACCAAAGTTACTACTCTCCCACGGGAAGACTTGTACGCTTTCCACACTACTGAGCCAAGAATGTGCTGGTTTCACATCTGCCATAATGCTTGGGAGCTGTGCTGGAAACTCTAATGTGTATGGTAGTGATATGGCCAAAGGGTATAAAGGGTCAGGATGCGGGCAGATATGAGATCCCAGAAATGTTTGTACAGGAACCAACCCCTGCTGTCACTGTCACACCAAGCATGTCTGGCATGGCAAGGAACGAGAAGGGCTATCAGCACTAGTGATATCTCCTACATGTAGGTAAGCAGGCTTAAAGGTTAACACTTGACTTTATACCATTGCAGTCACTGTAGTAGACAGTGTAACCGTCCCTTGATATGTTGCTTTTATATATATATATATATATATATATATATATATATATATATATATATACAGGTCAGATATAAAGTAAAGTGCAGCAGCATCTACAGTAGCGCATGATGTTGGCTGGAGGGAAATTGGCCGGCTTGGTTTGGGGGGATTAAAGTGCACACACAGGGGGTCACAAGGGCAAAGCCTTTATATAGAGAAGCTCTTACCTGCCCTTCGTGCTTTTTGACCCCTTCCCATCAACCCTCTTTATAGTGAGTTTTACACTCCTACGCACGGTAGCAGAAACAAAAGAGGGTGGGAGTGTTGATGAGTGAGGCTCTGGTACAACTACTGTCAACTGGAACCTCCCCTCCCCTTTAGAGCCTCATTGGAAATATCTTCAAAACAACAGCACTGTGTTGTTAGAAAGCGCGCGGCTTCAGGTGTATCTTTAGTGTAACGGTTCCCTTTGGAACTGAATCAGACCGCGAGGGGTCAAACATGTAAAGGTCAAATACAGCTCCACTTTAGTGACAATTTAAGTCAGTCTGGACAGTTCAGCCCTAATAATCAACACACCTGTCTTGTCTAAAGCTAGAAACAAGTGCCAAGACAACCTTAAATGAGGTGGTAAAGAGACAAACATTGAAGCTGCTTAATTAGCAGTGAAAAGGTAACTGACATTATAGCAACAGCCACAGTACACATGTTTATAAAATCTTAAATTACCATTCCATAAATTATCTAAATGAATCTAATATGACATTTGAAGGACTTTTTAGCTGTGGTACTGAGAGAGCTATTTATAGGCACACATTTCTTTTTTATTTGAAGCGTTCCTATGAATATCCATTTAACCATAAGCTGGCTCCTTACCCCTCTTTGAGCATAATTGGTGTTTCAATACTCTTCTGATCCCATTTTCCAGAGGTGGAGATCAGGTCCAGGAACTGTGAAGAGAAGTAAAGGATGTCATATATCAACATATTTACTCACTCACTTGGAGTGATTTTTCATTTCACTCAAACCACTCCACTTTTGGCAGTTCTTTTCAAACATCTTTTCTTGTTCAAAAAACACATTTCATTAACAATTTATCAGAGTTCATCTTCATCTGACGCACAAAACAAAAACATTATTTGATCAAGTGTCTACAAACTGGCAGAGATTTACTGCGTGTAATAAGGAAAGAAAGCAAACACTCACATTCTTCACAGCGTCCGCATATTTCTGCTCATTGAAGTAGTCATAAAATGCAGCCATGTAAGACTCTTTGAAATTGGCCTAGAAAGGTATAAAAAGTATAGAGAGAAACAGTGACAAATAGAGAGAAAGATCAGCAAGTTGTGTCTAAATTTAACTTTTTAGACTGAAATACAAATGAAGTCTAGTTTAGGCCCAGGAATGAAAATACACTTTAATCAGAGAAACTTACAGATTTAGACTTGGCGAGACTTCCCAGGGTCTGGATCGTCTTGGAGATGAGAGTGAGGGTTCGAGAGGTGGCGGGATCCTAAGGACACAAAGAGACTTGTTTCCGAGGTCTAGAAACTAACAGGAGGATTTGTGCATATGTATAGATGTTGGTTGCACTGGGGTTTGTTTAAGAAATCAGACTCACTGGATGATGCGGCCGTAAATGGAACAAGTTGGGTGATAGGATGGCTGGAGCAAAGAAACGCAGGAAAATAAAACTGCTCACTGCTGTGTATCGGACATCTTGGTCAACTACAGAGCAGGAAAAACAAAAACAGGGATTCATCACACACACTATACTTTTGATTACATGTATAATCAGTCTGAATAATATATAGAAAATGTGTTCCATTTTGTTTTATATTGTCCTTTTAACTGGGAACTCCACAATACTTTGTTTTGTAAGATAAAAATAGATACTGATATTGTAAATATGGAGGATGCTCAAAGAGCTGGCTGTTCACATTAAATTAGCCAGTTACAAAAACACCATATCAAGAAGAAACGCAGGCTTGTAACAGTTATCCTTGGTGTACAGTTAGACTTTCCCCACATAAATATGTTCTTTGAAAACTTATGGAAGTACTTAATATGGGCCAGTTGTTTGGCATAATACAGAAATAAAAACTCTACATTTGTAATTTATGTAAAACAGCTTTTACCTTCTGTGACTGCAATCCACCAACAGGGGGCAGCACAGTCTATGACAATTGGTGTACATATTCAATACTCCACACATGAACATAATGAGTGTGTGGGAGGCTTAAGTGTTTTCAGGTTTGACACAAAAAGCAGGGCACAGAAAAACAAAGTGTCCTTGGACATCTTGCACAACCAGTTTTTTATTGTCTATTTCCTGTTCCCTATTAGCAGCTTTCTTTCTTCCATCTCTTGTAGGTCATTCTGGAGGTGAGTTACCTTGGAAACGGGTGGCAGCAGACTCTCTCAAAGAGAAGAAGATATCACACATGACGGTGGGACAGCGAACACCAGAGGTGGTGATGACGTTGAAGATACGGTCTACATAATGACGAAGGTTTTCCTGAGGAGGGAGGGCAGATATATCAGATAACACAGTGACCACACACACAAACACACAAATATACACAGTCATCTACTTACACTGTTCGTGTCCAGGTGTTCCGACTCTTTGAGCTTGACTGGGTCAATTTCACAGGGTTTGTGTTCTGTGCAGATCTGTGATGATTTATAAAAGTATTTATGTATGCATTCATAACTGATTTAGCAACAGAGAAAAAACATGAATTAAATTAAGAAATAAAAAGAGTCTGACATCTGGGAAAACAAACAGATCTATATTTTGAAAAAGGGAAAACATACATGGAAATATTGCGGTGCTATACCTCATCTATAATGGGTTTGAGTGTGACTTGAAGATAGTGCATTCCTGCTAGCTTCATGGTCTCATCAATGCACTTGGAAGTCAGTGAGTTTCCCCGGAAAATGGTGTTAGGATCCCTACACAGAGAGGCAGGGTGTGTTTTTTCAGTACAAATCAAAAATGTCCAACATTATAGGATGTCCACAAAATGGTAGATGAATTTATGCAACAACTGGACTCCTTGGTACAACTTTATTATGACAAGTATTAGTTGCTGAGCTGTGGTTCCTGGTGTTAATCAACACGAAACACTCACTGTGTGCGGTTGACTTCAGCGTGAGCGATGGCGCTGATGAAAGGCACAATCTTGCCATAGTGAAGAAAGAGACGCACAAGGGGAATGGCGGCTTCTTGTTTCTCTCGACACACCTCCCCCAGTATGTGAGCTGTGGACGCCGACACAGGCTGGACAGAGAGGCCGAGGAATAAACACGTAGCATTCAAACAGTGAAGTGTAAAGCAGCAAAAGATGCTGAGCAGACGTATTCATGCACACATACCCCTACGTTAGCAGACTGCAGCAGCAGATCTCTGAGGGGAGTGTAGTGTTCGGAGGGGAAGACATGGTCCTCAGTGTAAACGATGTTCAGACGCAGAGAGCCGAGCTCTTCCACCTTCACTGTCTTCCCTCCATTCTCCCTGGGCTGGAGAAAATACCTGAAGAAGAAAAAAAAGTTTATTAGATCAAAGATAAGATATAAGATAAAACATTTGCTAAATAACATTAACAATGATAAAAATGACTTTGATGTGAAATGTATTGCTTAGTAGTGATGAACCCACAGAGAAATATCACACGACTTTGCAGTTTCCCTCAGCTCTACCGAGCTTTTCAGCGTCTTTTAGCTTATTGTTTGTTTATTTAGCTTAAAATTATTTTAGCAACTTAGTTTTTTAGTTCGCTCTCACTGCTTTCATCAACCTAATTTCCAGCATTTGTTTTAGTGAAAAAGCACTAAAACCTGACTGTACACTACCTGCCCAGCACCAAACAGCAGATAGCCCACACACAGTTAGCGACTATCTGGTAAACATACTGTAGCGTTTAGCAGCTAAAGCATATTTCCCTCAGGAGCTGGTGGAGACCAAAAACAGAGCTTGTTTGTTGTCTGTGTGTATGTTGTCTCTCTCTGTGTCTACTCGATGTGCAAATAAGCAACTTTTTGCTAACACGTTAACCGTATCAACTTTATAAGGTGATAACATGACAATGTTGTGTTTACAGCTTTTGTGGTGCCAAAAGGAAAATAAATAATTAATTAAGATTTACCTGTCTCACCAAAACCTAGAAAATTGTGTTGCTGTATGTATTCTCATTAAATGAAAGGGGGTGATTATTACACTCTGGATTGGACTGCACTAACTCCCCAATTAACCGTAACCCTAACCCTAAGTGTTGAGGTTTTCAAAAGAAATATTTCTGTAAAAGGTTCTGTTATGTTCAGAGATGTTGGAAAAGAGCAATCATGCTTATTCAATTCAAACGTGGTTAAATGAAAACCTTAAAGAAGGTCTCAATGTTGATACTTGGGACACTTCAGTCAGTGTCTTCCTTTAAGTCTCTTCTGAAAACATACTTTTATCAGAAAGCATATCCTGATTTTATCTGACTTGTATGTTTTATTTATTTTTGATTTATTTTTCACTCATTTTCTTTATCTATTTGTATTCTAATTCTTTTCGTTGATCCACTTGTTCTTCTATGCAATTTGTCTATGTGAAGCCCTTTGTATTAGTTTTTTATGGCTCTATAAATAAAATTTATTATTATTATTAGTTTGTTGCTATGGCTCTGCTGTTGCTATGGCAACACATACTCAGAATGTCATGGGACAATGATAATGGAATTAAACCCACCCAGCCCCAGGAGGGGTACAGCACAATACTTTCAGTGCTCAGTGAAAAAACATAAAACAGGCCTGAAATGATTTGATGTGTGAGTGATGTTCCTCTCACCATGCGTCGTGGACCCCAGCCTGACCCAAGACCCGGAGAGGAACGCGCACTCCTCCCAGGAACTCATCCCCGAACTTCAGGTTGCTGGCGTTCCACAGATCCACCCTGAACACAAACCACAGGCTACAGCTCAAACATGGAAGGAAAGTTTAAACGTTGAAAGTTTAGCACTGATGCTGACACACACTCTTCAAAACCCCTTAAGACAGCTACTGGTTCACCTCAGTGCCAGCTTGTCAACGTCCTCTTCTTCAACATCAAAGTGCCGCTTTGTGTAGCTTAATGGCCGCGTCACCTAGAAATAGAAACAGAGTAAACACTGTGTGTAAACCATGTAGGCGTCAGTATGCTGAAGGGTAATCTACATCCCGAAAAACAGGCAGGTGGAAGCAGAAACAGAACACTGAGACTAAGGCTGAAACAATTAGTTGATTGACGGATCTACAGAAAATTCGTCTACAACTATTTTGATAACTGATTAAGTGTTTCAGTCTTCAGCTTCTGAAATGAGAAGATTTTATGTTTTTCTTAATCATCTACGATTGTTATTTTAATATCATATATAATAATCTTAATATGTTGGCAGAATAAATAATCGAAATCGATTAATCAGCAGTGATTCTTTTTCATAATAAATAATGATAAAGATGCATCACTATTACATTGCAAAGCATATGATACACTTTTGTAGAGTGGTAAACCAAATGTTCTTATATTGCGTAAGATTAAAAGCTCACTATCCGAGGGATTTGGATCCAGATGTGAGTGACCAGAGATCAGATTGTGGCGGGGTCCATGTAAGTTTGAAGCAATAAGAAAATAGAATTCGAAATAATAAAAAAGTACAACCACGTGACAGAAACATGATAGATGGCTTGTGTTTGCGTGAGGACGTGGACCTCTGTGTGTGACTCAGAGGGGGGCTGAAGCAGAAAGCACCACAGGGTATTTCACAGAGTCCTGCTCATGTGGTGGTGGGGAATAAATGAGACAGTCTTGTCAGATAGAAATCAATGGGCCAGATTGTTTGGTGGTTTGTCCGAATCAATCATACTCTTGTCCTGCTGTCTTCTAGTGCTGCAGCGGCAAGGCTGGAGGGAGGAGCGACACAAAAATGTCAGAGCAGCGCGGCTGGTGAGTGAGGGTTAATGGCGGGAGCATAAAAAGGGAGTTTTAGTGTGTATCTATAAATATAAACTGATGAATAAATGTCAAACGTTTTTAAAAAGACATTCAGAGATAATAAAATCTCTAAAACGTGTTTTATCACATTTGAAATAAATCAACAATTATATTTAGTTGTATTGTTCAGAAACCCACATACTTTTGGCCATGTATTGAATTCATGAACCCTTGCTGTCTCCGGCTTTGGCTGACACCCAACATGAAAACAAGTTAATGTTAAACTAATCACACACAGAAGTATTTACCTCAAAATAGAAAACCTCCTCAAACTGTGGATTGTTGGTTTTCCTCTTCACCTTGGTCTTCTTGGCTTCTGACCTGTGAGAAACAGACAAGCAGAAGATTTTTTAAAAACCCACGTGTTTATCCAAAGTTAAACGTGCTAAACAAAGTTGCATAAAAGAAATCTGTGTGAGAGATCTGACCTTGAAGGTCCTAGTAAGGAAACAGCAGCGTAGGGATCACATTGGCCGTTGACGATTGGAAGACCTTGGCACTCCAACACTCTGTAGAAAAACACACAAGCCATTAATGAATAAGCACACTACTGTGCTAGCATAGACTTGCCCATGCACACACCTGTAAGACATTAACGTGATGCTAATTTTAATGCACCATTAGCACTGTGTGATCTCATCCAATGCTCTACTCTGACTGCCTCGCCTTATTGCCCAAATGTCGGGGATAATAGTACGGAAAGTTGAATGGTCAAAAAATGAACAAAAAACCTTATATAGACAAAAACCTTTCATAAGGGGCTTCAACAGAATCTTCATCATGATAAGATGTTTTAACAATGCCAACATACACTTTACTATGCTAAGTGATGAGTAAAATGACAGCACAGAAAAAGGAACAGGATAAAAAGATCTGCTAAATACCAGGAGCCACACAAAACAATATGAATATACTCTAGGAGGAATCTTTAAATTCTATTAAGCTCTATATTATCACTTATCACATGACAAATTGTGAAAGGGTCACCAGCACTGCCAAGACCACTGAGAATTGACACTCAATGTCACACTTCTGAAAAGCGTTTAGCTTCATCGGCCCTCTAATGATACAAAAATGGCTTAATGCAGCTTTAACTTCATTTCAATTTATTTATAGCTTGAAGTCTGAGCTCTGAAGTGATTACCGATTCCTACGTGTTGCTCAGAACTACATGTTATCAGCAACATGCAGTAAGGAAATAACAAAAAACTTAAATCCAAGTGAAGAGGTGTGGTTGAGGTTTGATGATATCAAGATAAATCTTTGCACCTTTGTAAGGATGCACACATGGAGTCATAATCTCTAACCACACAAAATGTAGTTCATAGAGTTTTAAAGTGTACTCATAACTGTCAAAAATGTACATCCATCTTTAAAAAATATTTAGAAAACCTGAAGAGTTTGACAAAATATTTGAAATAATCTGAAATCTTATTATTTAAAAATGTTTGCAGTTAGCTTTTGTGTGGACAAGAAACATATTCCTGCTTTCCAGTAGTTAACAGCAGACATTTTGACTTGTCATAGCAGGAAAATCACAGGTGCAACGAAGAACATTAACAATGTTCCATTAAGTGTCCCAGTAAACAAAACATACATAAAGGCCAAGGCCCTGAAACTTACCCACCTAAATATAATGCAGCCATGATTCATTTTGGTAATTGTACCTGTGCTTTGGAATGTTTCTCTTTGACGTAAGTAATCGACACATAATCATACACTGAACTGGGGTTACTGTATCTACATAAGTGTTTTGGTGACTGAAAGAGACATTACTTATCTTTATTGAACAAAGACTACATCTAAAGAGAGCATCAAATACTGCAATCCAGTCAACTGCCCCCTTTTCACAGTTTTGAAACATCTGGACAATTCATACTGTAGCTCACTCCTACGCTCCTACGTTAAGAGCTCTCTGAGAGTTTTCTCAGCATTTGAAAATGGCCCCTGGTGTCAGTGTTAGGTGTGTCCAGTGCTTCCCCTATACACACCTAGCAGCGGCGCTATGCCCAGCATTTTGTTTCCCAAGTGTATGTCACCTTTAATACAGATCTCCTACTGTTATTCACTCTGGAGATATATATATATATATACACTACCGTTCAAAAGTTTGGGGTCACATTGAAATGTCCTTATTTTTGAAGGAAAAGCACTGTACTTTTCAATGAAGATGACTTTAAACTAGTCTTAACTT